>JASSUY010024345.1:0-16770 GCA_032466535.1 Forpus xanthops | reverse complement strand
TGGCAGTGTGCTCTTGCTGCCCAGAGAGCCAACTCCTGGGCTGCATCAAAAGGAGTGTGACCAGCAGAATGAGGGAGGTGATCCTGCCCCTCTACTCTGCTCTCGTGAGACCTCACTTGGAGTATTATGTGCAGTTCTCATGTGCTCAACATAAGAAAGACATGTAACTGTTGGAACAAGTGCAGAGGAGGGCCACGAGGATGATCAGGGGACTACAGCACCTCCCCTATGAAGATAGGATGATAGAGTTGTGGCTGTTCATCCTGGAGAAGAGAAGGCTGCATGGAGACCCCATAGCAGCCTTCCAATATCTGAAGGTGGCCTATAGGGATGCAGGGGAGGGACTCTTCATGAGGGACTGTAATGAGAGGACAAGGAGTAATGGGTTCAAACTGAAACAGGGGAAGTTTAGATTGGATCTGAGGAAGAATTTCTTTGCTGTAAGGGTGGTGAGGCACTGGAATGGGCCCAGGGAAGTTGTGAATGCTCCATAGCTGGCGGTGTTCAAGGCCGGGTTGGACATAGCCTTGGGTAGTATGGTTTATTGTGGGGTGTCCCTGCCGCTGGGGACTTTAAAGATCATTTAGTTCCAATCCCCCTGCCATAGACAGTGACACCTTCCATTAGACCAGGTTGCTCAAAGCTGCCTCTAGCCTGGCCTTGAACACAGTAAGTAATAGACATTTTACTTTTTAGAAAGCTATTTTTTCTTTCAAGTAAAGATTTTTTACAGTAACTTTGTTATAGTCTTTTAGAATGTAAATTTAATTTTTAGAATTTAGAATTGCAGTAGAAGTTGCTTTTACCTTTTGTGCTAAAACTTGCCTCTGTCAGATGGAACCATAGACTCTTTTTCACTTTTGGCTAGGTTGCTGCTTCAATAACTTGTGGATGCTTTTTGTCCTTAAGCTTTTATGGCTGTGTGTGAACATTCAAGAGGGTTCATCTGTGCTAATATTTAAACTTTGGCTGTAACCGCTGGAGAGTAATTTATCCTGTACGAGAATAGACTTAAAGCAAATCATGTGGATTCTTCTGCACTGAGTACAAAGGGAGGCTGACGAGAAAAGCTCTGCTGTATATATCTGTATTATAGGTACCCAGACTTACCTAGATTAATTCTACTCTTTCAGTACTATGCATCTGGAGCAAATAGAAACCATTAAAGCAGTAGAATTGTAGAAAGGCTTGTGTCCACTTCTGGATTTAAAAATAAAAATTACATTAAAAAACAAGTTAACTCCTTTAGATTTAGAAGTTAATCTAGTTCAAGAATAGTATCTGAGGTAGACTGACTTTCTCTAAAGGCCTCACTACTAGAAATTAGATTTCCTGCTCTCCAGATGAATCTCCTGGCTTCAAGGGTAGAAGGCTTGGAATTAAGACTGTAGAATATATATGCCTCACAATTCTAAAAGGATGAGATCCGTAAAAGCAATGATCCAGTTGAAGAGCAGGCTAATGTCAGATGGCAGCCATGATGTAGAAAAAAACATATATAATGCTAAGTATATTAAATTATATAATCAATACTCTAAAACTACCAGAAGCATGAAACAGTCTAAGAAATTTCTCATTTATACAAAAGCTATTTATTGTGTATGTTTGATAACAGAAAATCAATGCAAGTTCTGTTTAATTTGGGAAAAAAAAGTAGAAATAGACAATTGTAAATCACTAATGAGTGATTTATAATTAATGGTTGGATATTGCAGTTATTAAAAATATAGCATGTTGATATTTCAGACTTGCTGTGAATCTTTAATTACGTTTTTCTGTTCTGACAGATAACCTACCACGGTGTGGTGCACTGGAGAGTTTGGTAAATGAAATGTCAGATGAAACATGGAATGAGCGGGCAGTGAATAGAGTCAGTGCAATTCGCTTTTTAGAAGATGAAAAAGATGAAGAGGATAATGAAATGGTATGTTTTCCACATGTTTGGGTACCTGCAGACACTGTGACTTTAATGCAAAGTTGTAAAGTATCTGAGCTTTTGTGCTATAAATATTTCAGCTGTGACTGCATGCTTTTGTGGCTGTTTGTAGCAGATGTTGACTACCAAAACTTTTCGTATTGACTTAGAATGCTTTTTTTCTTCTTTTTTTTTTTTTAATTTTTTTCCTGTCTGCTTTGAGTATGACTTTTATGTTCTGATGCAGGACAGTCTTTGTCTTGCTTTGTTTTCCTGTGTCTGCTCAGGATGTTTTCTTTTCAGAAACAAGATAGGATCTTTCTTTACATCTGTGAAGCTTTACCGCCTGAAAGTATATAGGGTTTAATTTAGGATTCCAGCACTCTGGCATGTGTCTCCATTAATTTTTCCATTGTTTGTCTTTATAATTTCTATTTACAGTCTCATAATTTCTCTTTATTTCTTCTTATTTTTTTCCTCCTCCACCATTGCATTGAAACAACCATAGTGTCCATAAACAGCAAGAGCACTGCTCATTAGTATCCTGCTTAAACAAAGGATGTGGGAACATCTGTCACTGTACTTATAAGACCTCTCTGTTACATTGGGCTCTGCATGTCCTGAAGATCAAAATGCAACATGATCTTTAGCTTTACTAACTTTCATTAACAATTAAAATTCTTTATAAAGGTTAAGACTGCTTCAGCCAGATAGATTTTCAGTGAGCTTCTTAATGTTCTAAAAACTTGCTTGTGGTCCTCGCTAGAGCTCAGCTTGAGATACTTCATGGCACTGTCTGGGTTGTAGCACACTGGAAACATGGTCTTAACATTAAAAAGTGACTATAAAAATTCTTAGTTTGTAGGGAAACAAATAGTTAAGTTTTCAAGTAAGGTGGTTGCAGAAACTGAATGTTTGTGGCAAGCGTGGTTCATAGACTGACAGTTAAGGGAGTTCAGAATGAAGCTTCTTAACAACTATGACAATCTGAGAATGTCCATAGAGTAACGATGGCTCAGGTATTAATAATAACTGCTTTAAGTCATGGCATTACAGCCTGACTTGAGGCAAGAACCTTTTTAGGGGAAAAAAGAAGTCTGTGACCCCACTGGGGAGGAGGAAGGGCCGATTTCCAAGGTATTCTTGACCAGTACATTCATGGGTCACCAGTTCTACTCTAACATGCATAGTTTAGATTAATTAACTGAAAAATTAATTGCATGTATATATGTATTATACTAATACATACTTGTGCAATTGTTCTTGATGATCTATTGGTCTCTAACCTAGATGCTACTGGGTTTTCATAAATTTTGTTTTCCTTGTAAAGGCTTCAGCAGTATGATTTTAGATGTTTTTACATCTAAGATGGGAGAGAAATGCCCCCTGTTCTTCCTTTCAAGGAGAACCAAACTGTGTGGTGGGGCTGGAAGGCATACAGAACTCTGCACAAACATGTATTTGATACTGTAAAGAGATCTTGTGGGATTCTTTGAAAACCAGCTGAGTGGTTTTTGATTGAAATGTGATCTTACATCACTTGGATGTGTTTGGGGGGAAAAGATAAATAAAAATCCCAACTATATTTATGAAAGAATCTTCATAACTTGTAATTGTAGTTCACTTGAGTGGCTTTCAGATTAGTAGGTCAAGAGAGAAAAAAAATTGCTCTAGAAAGTTCTTAAACCCTCTTTTGCTGTCTTTGTAAACAAGCAGCTATGAAAATAATGTTCAGCAGAGAGCATGGTAGTTTGAAAAAGGGGGGGGTAAAGAGGAAAAAATCAGTACCTAGTATTTGCTACATGAATGCTAAAGCCTTGAAAGTGCATGTTGCTTTTCAAAGAGACGAAGGCAAAACCACTTATTGCGCTGTTTATTTTTAGAGAACACTTCTAAGGCGAGCCACTCCACACCCTGGAGAATTAAAGAACATGAAAAAGACAGTGGAGAATTTACGGAATGATATGAATGCTGCTAAAGGACTGGATTCAAACAAAAACGAGGTCAATAATGCCATTGACAGAGTGACCACTTCTGTGTAGAGTTTCATCTCCAGGTTTTATCTCCTGTGTCTTCCCCTGCTGTTGAAATGTTCCTGTCGCCTTCTGGGACCTCACTGAGCCCCTTTTTGTTTTTAACCAGAACCTGATTCATCGTCTCCATATACGTGAAAAGTGCTGCCCACTGGAAGAAAGTGCCTTATTTCATCCAGGCAGTGAACCAATAATTTCCAAATCAATATTG
This sequence comes from Forpus xanthops, assembly GCA_032466535.1. Classification (NCBI taxonomy): domain Eukaryota; kingdom Metazoa; phylum Chordata; class Aves; order Psittaciformes; family Psittacidae; genus Forpus; species Forpus xanthops. The sequence continues at coordinate 12,611 of JASSUY010024345.1, read as the reverse complement.
TAATTTTAATAGTGCTAGGCTTTTTAAAGTATAATACACTACTGTATGCAGAATACGATATTTTTGTCTTACACACAGGAGAAATAGTGCTTTTCTTTTCCAGAGTGCTGGGATATCTTTTTTCCAGTGGCTGGATGTGCTGGTGAGAAATATAGTTTTGTGGAAAATTTATATACTTTTTTATTTTTTTGGCAGCTCAGATGGTGTAAATTTTAAATTTTTGTATAGGAGTTTCATAACAAGATGATGTATTTCATTTTTAAGAGAAAATTTATCTTAAGCGGTACATATTTTAGTATTTGTGGAAGAGACCAAGTTTCATGGACAACTGTATTCATTCATGTGGACCACCCATTGTGCCTTATTGTGTCTGGTACATCATATTAGTCTCAAATATAGCAATTCTGGAGGAAAGTGAGTAGATTTAAAATTGGTCTTCTGTTTTAGGTATGTTTTTCAGACCGTAATTTGCTGGGATTTTTGCAGCAGAGAATTTACGTTTGTGTCATGGGATTTTAGGTTATGAAGCACAAATGCTAGTTTTATTGTAAACAGGATTGAGATTAAAATGACCAAACTGCTACTGTTTATTGCATAATGCACTCACACTTTAACTTAGTTGTAATAAAACATCATGTTTTGGATGCTGTGTTGCATTGCAGTCACTAGAAATTCATGCTTCCATTGTTCTTTTTTTAAATGTGCCATCTGTAAAATAACTTGAAAAGCAGCACAATAGACTTTCAGAAGCACACTATGAAAATAGTTTCATGTATCACACAAGAAAGCATGATTCTTTAAAGTGCTTTGGTGGTTTTATATAGATATATAAAACCATAATAAAAAAAAACTTCAAAAGCTTCAACAGATTTATTGTATCATTAAATAGCAATTAAAGAATGTATGAATTAATGCTGGAATTTATGATCATTGTTACTGTGTTGCACTTCCAGTGGTCCAATGATGATTTCAAGGTCTTATTAAAACTGGGGTTCTGGTTTGTTTATAAAAGTAAATTTTAACTGAGTTGAATTTGGTAGATAAGAATTTTACAAAGGGCTGATGAAAATTGATTTTGGTGTCTCTGTGTTCTGTATGTGCCATGAACTAACAAAGACCATTAACTTGTTCAGACCTGAGTAGTCTCAGGCCAGAGCAAAGATTTGACATATTTGGTGTGAAATAATGCAATGAACCCAAATTTCAACCTGACACTTCATGTATGGCAAAGCACATCTTGTTCTGCTGAATATTTCTTCCAATAAGCATTGCTTATATGAAAGTTTCTGAGAGATGATAGGAAATAAGAACAGGGAAGTCATAGTAACTTCTGTGTTTAAAATAGTAACTGAAATATTTGTTATTTTTTTTAATTTATAAATTTGAATGTTTTACAAAAGACACTGCTTTATGGCATTGAGAAAGTAAGTGTTGCAAACCACCTGCAAATACTCAAATCTAACCTGGCAAGACACCTTAATTATTGTCATTCTTCCCATCCCAAAGATTCAAGTCATTGTCTTTTTGTAGAAGGTGCTATAGTTTGATAGGTTAGTTGAAAGCTAGTGGAGTTTCATTCCTCCCAAGGCAGAGTCCTCCCAGTTGTTCTTGGTAAACTAGTGTTAAAATAAAAACAGAAAGAAAATGATGTTTTGGTATAGCTGACTCCAACCTTGGGTTGATTTTCTTTTTAAAGTACTTACTGGAACTGACAAAGCAGAAGTTTAAAATTGTAGGAAACTTTGTACCCAGTGTCCAAGTAAACATTGGCAAACCCATTTGAGATGAAAATGAGTTCCTAAAAAAGACAGACCAAAGCCGAAAGCAGCAAAACTCAAGGCTCTATGATGCCAAGTTTTTATTTGGAGGCTGCGGTTTGTTTTGTTTTTAGCATCTGCTGCAGATATAAATGGTAGACCTCCATCAGCACAATGAAATGAATGTGTAAAGCCTGGATTTTGGCCTTGCCTTATATGCCACCAGATGAAAATAATTAACTGGCCATGTGCACCTAATCTTTCCTGGTAAAGTCAAAACAAGAAGTAAATCTTGTTACAGCTCTGTGGTAGGTGCTTTGTCAGTAAGCGATTTCTTCTATATTCCATCAGACCCATGGAGTCTGCACTGCTGCCCAAAAAGCCCCAAACCCAGCCAGAAGACACTACTTGCTGTATCGGCTTTGACATGAAGTAACTAGTCAGCAGTCTGTCTATTTTTTTTCTGTTTTCTCTTTTGTGCTTTATATATTTTTTTCTGCCCCCCCTTTTTTTTTTAATTTTTCTCCTTTTTTTCCTTATAGATATTAGAAAGAAAACTTGGTTTTGTTTCTCTGACTGCCAAGAAATGCGTGATCCAGGCTTACTGCCTTCATGTGGGACAGTTTCACGTTGCTCTTACCTGGGGTGGCTAGTATTGTCTCCCTGTGATTATCAGCCAAAGACAGGTGGTATGAATTCCTTATTGAAGGTGTTTGCCTCCATTCATTTCTTAAAGAAAATAAATTGACCTCAGAGTAAAAGCCAACAGTTGCTTGATGGGGGCTTAGAAAAGCTGAAGACCATCATAGAATCATAGAAGCACTTAGGTTGCAAAAGACCTTTAAGATCATCAAGTCCAACTTGTTATCCCAGGACTGTCAAGATCACCACTAAACCATATAGAATCATAGAATAGTTAGGGTTGGAAAGGACCTTAAGATCATCTAATTCCAACCCCCCTGCCAGGGGCATGGACACCTCACAATAAACCATGCCACCCAAGGCTATATCCAACCTGTCCTTGAACACCTCCAGCGATGGAACATTCACAACTTCCCTGGGCAACCCATTCCAGTGCCTCACCACCCTTATAGTAAAAAATTTCTTCCTCAGATCCAATCTAAACTTCCCCTGTTTCAGTTTGAACCCGTTACCCCTTGTCCTATCACTACAGTCCTTCATGCAGAGTCCATCCCCAGCATCCCTATAGGCTCCCTTCAGATATTGGAAGGCTGCTATGAGATCTCCATGCAGGCTTCTCTTCTCCAGGCTGAATAGCTCCAACTCTATCATCCTATCTTCATATCACTGAAGGCCTCATCTACATAGTTTTTGAACTCTTCCAGGGATGGTGATTCTACCACTTTCCTGGGCAGCCTGTTCCTGGTACAGTGTTTGCAGTCTTATAGACCTCAGAGTTGCTAAGTTCTTCTGCATATTTGAATATACTACATCATCAAAACATCCTTGCTGCTATCCCAAAAGGAGTATTGGTGGCCCTTTTCACTGCCATCTGTCTTCACTTACTGAATCTGTGTAATGAAAGCCTGGATTGTCATTATCAGGTTTTTTTTCAGTGACGATCTAGGTGATCTGAAAAAGTAGGTGCATTTTCCAGTTTTCTACAGGAGCACTGTATCATGCTGTATCTTGTTAATCTGTTTATGTGTTTTGAGTGAGGCGATTTGAGATTCTGCTCTGTTGCAGGTAGCTCAGCAGTATATGCACTCTAGTGCAGAGTGTTTGAATCTGGTAATAAGCACATTTTTCCAGGCTGGTAAAAGTTTCAGGTATGACAACTGCTGGTAGTGTGGATTAATAGCACTTGAACTGTCATTTGTTTTCAGGGCTGAAAGTGACAAGTGGCTACCCTTTCTCTCCCCCATTTCCTAAATATTTGATTCACAGCAGCCTTATCATGAAGGAGTCACTTTTATGTCATTCCACACAGTAGCCTGGACCATATCAGTCCCTATTGAATGCTCCATATATGTGCCATTTTATAAAGTGGTTTGGGTATACTTGTCCTCGAAACAGTGTCAGTAGAGTTCCAGCCAGTTTTAACTGTATTCTATATCCAGAAAAAAGCTGATGATGTTTGCTATGCTGAAGCAGTGCTTGTCCTTGAAAGCTCGTATGAGACCTCCCTTGACAGGCTTTGGCTTATTTCTCTTGCTGATGCTTTGAGGAGACAGAGTAGTAAATATAATTTGTATGCATAACTTCTTTTTTTCTCTCTCTATAAGCGTCTATTTTTTCAATTGTTCTCTAAGTCTTTTGGGAGGAGAGTTTAATGCAAGGGAAGAAACACTACAAAATTTGCACGCTGCTTTATTAAACAGGTAACCAGGGAAAGCCAATTAAATGCACTCCACCATAGTTGTGGAGTGGATTTAATATTAACCTGTCAGTTACTGCATGTAAGTTGTCTTTATTGAAGTCACAACTCCATAGTCTTGCAAGAACAGAAAGAACTCCCAGCCAAACAACATTTTCTTGCTATCATTGTTAGTGTAGCCACAGATTTTTCCATCCCCTCTGTGTTGCTCCAGGATTTTTCCACAGCTTCCATATAATTTATGTGTCAAAATTATTTTTCTGGCTTACATTCCATATTTTTGATAATCAGTGTGTTGTGGGAAAGCATGTACTGGAAAACTGCATGCCGCTGTCCTTTCCAGCAAATAACTTGTTTGCATCCGGGATAAGCCGATCAGGCTGCTTCTTGTCTAATACTGGTGGCTTTACTAGTGCTGGGTAAACTGTTTTTAGCTGCTTAGCTACTTAACAGGTTTCACTGCTTGCTGCTTTTGAATGACTGAATTCAGCTTTTGAGAGGAGTGACACCAAGAATTTAATTTTTTTAAAGTGTAATCTTTAAGTATATCAGTTGGTCCTGTTCTATTCACTGTAAATGTCTACCTCCCACTGAGAGTCTAGCACACCAGTTGTCAGAAATGTCTAGACCTTTTTTGTTAACGGAGAATTTATTGCTGTTCTTCACCTTGACTCCCAAAAATAAAATTACATTAGGTTTCCAATTGACTTAATAAGAGTGCTTCCCATCTTCAGTTTCCATCAAACACCCAAACCTATTTCCATGCTTACTTTGCTGTCAGAGAAGATGATAAAAGCTGACTGGTCTTGGCTGTCAGTAAATGTTATGGGTGTTTCCTTCCTCCTGAACCAACCGTGTCTTCTTTCAAGTCAGGAATATAATCAGGATTCAGCCATCTTAATGAAAAATGTGTAATTTCTCAAAGTGGAAAGGCAGGTCCTGGTTTAAGGAGAGCTCAGCGGGCTGCTTGGTGGGAGCCATCTTGCTCCTCTTCTGGTGGATGTTGAAGACACCATGTGTTTTATTATCTCTTCTATGGATCTTGTGGCAATGGGGTGACCAGTTTGTAGGTTCTGCCACAGGAGAGGGATTTGAGGAATTCAGTGTATGTGGCTGAATAGTGCTTTGTACTAAGTTCAGGAACAAGGGTTCGTGGCTGTCTAGTTTTGAATTTGTAGCTTCTTCAGGGTGAGCCTCAACACTGATGTTGTTAGTCTATGGCATATTAAGAAGTACCTTGTCTTTATGGAGAAGTCATCTTCCCAAAAGTACAGCACTGGTATTGTCTGTGGGGAAACTGTGGCTCCTCAGTGATATTTCAAATCTCCCCTGGTGTTAACACTGGGAAGTGGACACCTGATGTCCAGTAACCTTTGATGTTTTTTGACTGTGCTCAGCTGCTTCTGGAGAATGTTGTCTTGACTGAAATCTCTGGATGTGCATCTGGAGGCATGGTAACAGCCATACCCCAAATGTTAGCAATGCTCACTGCATGGGCCACACACAAAAAGCAGCACTCACTGCAGTAGACAGAGACAGACTGTAGTAGCTTTCCTCAAGATCCACAAGTGCACACACAGCTTACAAATACCACCGAAGCATCAGCAGCTTGAATTTCAGGTTGTAAGTATCCTCAGACTAATGCGGGGACATGACTTGGAAGAATTAGGTTTGTGTTGAACTGAAACTCTCATCTTTTGGTCCTAAAGCAAACTTGAGCACATTATGGGACTGTGCTACTGATACAAGCAGTTTGATTCTCTGACCTCTCCCAATAACTTGTCAGTTTTACCTAAATAAATGAGCTGCATTAAACCATTTCGAAGTAGCTGATAGGAGATACAATTGTCCTGTGTTTATGGAAAACAGAGCATTACATGATTATAAACATGACTTGAATTTCTTTATAGTTTGTTGATGACATCATAGACTTCCAATAAACAACTTAAAACCAAAGTGAAATCTAAAATAACCAACAAAAAGAGTGACTGAATATTTCTGATGATTTTTTTCCGTTCAAAAGTGGAGAAAACTGCAAGTCTATAGAGTATTTGTATAATGGATGTTTTTAGGATAACCTACAGCATGTTTTTTTAAATGTTATCTTCAGTAAATTAAAGAATCTTATCTGGCTAGTTAATACTTGAACATCTAAATTTAAAATTCTCACGTATTTACTGCAAGCAAAGCTTCCCTGGGGAAGGCTTGTTTCAACAATCTGTTCAGGCAATTTTTGTGTTGCTTCTCTACAACAAAAGCATATTCAAGGCTGCCTTTGTTGCAGCAGCATTTTGTTTAGCTTTCTCATTTCATGTGAATCACACAAAGCTCTTTTAGGGACAGCCTTTTGTACTTTAAAAAAGGAATGAGTCTAAAATAGTTTTCAATTAGCAGAATTGTGTTATGCATATTTTTACTTAAAAGGAAATAGTGTTTATGTTTGAGGAAATGCATCTTTAAATATGTTTTCTTAACCATATTTACCAATAAAACTATTTAAGCTTTTTTTTTTTTAAAAAGATGAGAATGTAAATTTGGGTTTTTAAGCTGAATTACTAGTAGCAGGTGTATTGCCATCGAAATATTCTAGGTAACTAAAAGCTCTGGCTTCTACTTGCTGATAGTGACTAGGTTGTTGCTGTAAGCATGGTGTTTCATTGTCATGGTGTGGTTTCAGTATGGTACTTCAGAAATGTGGGTGGCTTTCATGTCTTGGCTTTTATTGTTAGGGTGTTTTGGATTCTTTTTTTGTCTGGTAGAGTGATTTAGGGTGATAAACAGCATTTGTACACCCTTGTTGCCTGAGGGAAATTCATTCTCTACAGGATTTATTAGTGAGATCTTATCGAAACAGACACCTTGTACTTTATGAGAAGAATTTGTCCTTTTAACATACAGGGGCATGGTACAGAGGAGTATTTATATTCTGAAGAAATTGCCTTTGAAAACATGACGAACATATTGAAAGGAGGCAAAAAAAGTAGCCCACCTGACTTGCTGCTGAAATATTGAAGGAAAATTATCTGTCTCCAATCAGTTGGTATCATTACTAATGAAGGGGGATGAAAAATATATTTCCATGGAACATAACAACTGCTAAGCACAATAAATAGTTTTTCCCTCCAAGCACTTCTGCACTTACAAAACAGCAGTGTTGCACTATAAAATACCCATGAAACTTAAAGTTCTAAATAATGAATTTGCCTTCTTCCTTTGTTTTATTCTAAATATTTTAAGATTGTAAATCTTTGTGCTTCACTCTGTGTTTGCTACTGATGACTTACAACATTGACCTTTTAAATCTTTTTGGGACTCAGCTTCCCCATGTATAAAACACAAGGAGAAACTTCCTATTTACCTGGGTAAAAAGAAGGTCAGTTATCTGTAGAATTCTGTAAGGAGAACTGATTTTTCTCATTTAATATTAGGATATTTGCCAGTAGCCTATTTTGTCTCAATGCATGGTCCTATAGTATTTAATGTAATGAGAATGAGCTAATAAATTACTTGAGTTTTGTTAGTTTTATTTTTGGATTTCAAATCTACTATCTGTTAGTTGAACTGTAGCGTTTCCACCTGCAGTGGTGATGGCAGCTTATTGACACTATTTTCATTAATACATCAGATTAAGGAGTTATCTTTTGGAATGGAATACAAAACCACTAAAAAAAATCAGATTAAGTGGTTGCTTTGCATTAAAGCACAGCAAACAGAGCTGTACCCTCCATCTCTTCCTTACAGCAAACCCTGCATGTGATTGACTTCACTAAGAACTTGCAGCATTGTGTAGCATTTCTTGTCTTTGTCCAAAAAGGTGAAAAGAGCCTGGTATGGTAACACCGTGGCAGTCAGTAGGTCTAGCCACAGCATCCCTGGCATTCTCTGTTCCTCATCTTATATTGTTGCTGAACTCTGGATTAAAAATCTGCTATCTTCTTATTCCCATCCACACTGCCCTTTTCTTTCATCAAAAACATCAAGTTGTAAGAAATTACTGAAGATTAAGATTTTTTTTTGAAATAATTAGTCTTTGCTCACAGCAGCAGTGTTCATTGGCTTTTTTCCTCCATTTTTTTACTTGAAAGCATTATCCATGGGGTGTTTTACTTACATGTATGTGTAAATATAAAGTCATTTCTGGTTGTTCCACTCAATCTTTTGCCATTTATCTAATCAAACTGCTTTCCATAAAGATAATGCCATCCATGGTACCACATAGACCTAGTGAAAATGTGTACAGCTCTTACATGGAATTGTCATTTGTTCCTTTTTTACTTTAAAGTGCTGTACATCAAGAGTACTGAAGACTAAAATCTTTTAGGTCAAAGAAGGTGGGAAGTGTGAAGCAAATGCTAAATTACCCTTATAGCTGTATGTCAGCATGAGGAAAAGCATCCTCTGTAGGTGAAGACAGGGAGGGAGCAGGAGTGCCCTTCAGCTCTGTATTACTAGCTCAGCTAAGTGGGGCATAGAGAAGTAAAATCTACTGATAAACATCAGCTTGCCCCTTGTATATACAGGCTACCACAGCAATTGAATATATGTTTAAGATGGTGAAATGATTGTCAGCATAAGCTTAATCTGAAATCTGTATCTGTTACCTTGAGAGAATAGTCTTTTACAAGTCTTGCAGAATTTGGTAGGCTAAGTTTGAGAAGCTGTTGTTTAGGATTAGAGATTGGGGTCAAACAAGGATAAGAGATTCCATCAGAAGTTGAATGCTCCACTGATACCTGTGGAGTACAGTGTTTATTTTTAGAGTGAAATTGCTTTATGACTTCCTAATAAGCTTAAAAGTTGACAAGGATTTAAACTGTCTCTGGAAATACTGTGAACACTAGGAGATGTCACATTAGCTATTCTGAAATAAAACAGACCAAAACAATAGCAAATAATTTCAGTCAGTGTGTTGTTTACCTATCTGATTAGAATTGCCATGCACCTAGTTAATATTCACAGGAAACAAAGCTTCTATTTAAGGATTCCTTATATTCAAGGCAAGCATAAAGAAATATCAGGAGATATCATACCTTGCATTCTGATTTATCAGGAGCAGTGGGAGCTACTACCATGATAATTAATGTTCAATTGATGAACTAAGTTGACAGTCAGCTTGAGTGCCCCAAGCAATGTGGTTTAGAATAACCAGAAATCCCAACTATTTATCAGCAAACAGTGGTATCTCCAAGTGTCAGTGCAGTGTGATTTTACAGCAAATTTCCTGTGAAGATCAATCATGCTTTCTATGTACAATGCAAGTAATCCTTTGTTGGGGCTATAATCTTTTCAAGGCTCACAGAAAGATCTGTAATCTTTTCCAATGAGACTGAGATATTGTCTTTGTCCATGTCCTAGTCTTTTCAGCCATCCTAAAACCAAAAACAAGTGAAAAATCACAAGGGGAGCTCCTTCAGCACTGAAGGTGAATCAGTATGTCCAGCATTGACAGCCTTTTCATATCTCCTTTACACAGAATCACAGAGTGGTTGGATTTCGGAGGGTGCTCTGGAGATCGTCTAATCTAATGCCCCTGCTAAAGTGGGGTCATGCACAGGATCATGTCCAGGCAGAGTTGGATATCTAAAGAGAAGGAGTCTCCACAACCTCTCTGGGCAGCCTGTTCTATCCCTCAAAGTAAAGAAGTTCCTTTTCATATTCAGGTGTAACTTCCTGTGTTCCAGTTTGTGCATGTTGCCTCTCATTCTGTCAAAGGGCAACACTGAAAAGAATCTGGCCCAGTCCTCTTGACACCTGCCCTTAAGATATTTGTGTTCATTGATGAGATCCCCAATCAGTTGCCTCTTGCCCAGGCTATACAGACACAACTCTCCCACCCTTTCCTCATAAGAGACATGCTCTCTATCCCTAATCATGTTCGCAGCCCTCCACTGGACCCTCTTCAGTAGTTCTTTGTCTTTCTGGAACCAAGAAGCCCAGAACTGGATACAGTGCTCCAGATGCAGCCTCACCAGGCAGAATAGAGGGGGAGGAACACCTCCCTCGACCTACTGGCCATACTCTTCCTCAGACATCCCAGGATATCACTGACTGCTTTGTCTGCAAGGACACATTGCTGGCTCATGGTTTACTTGTTCACGAGCAGGACCCCCAGGTCCTTCTCTGCAGAGCTTCTTTCCAGCAGATCAACCCCTAACCTGTACTGGTGCATGAGGTTATTCCTTCCCAGGGAGCAGGACCTTGCACTTGCCTTTGTTGAACTTGATGAGATTACTTTCTTCCCAACCCTCTAGCCTGACCAAGTATTGCTGAATGGCAGCAGAGACTTCTGGTATATTAGACACCACTCCCAGTTTTGCATCATCATCAAGCTTGCTGAGGGTACACTCTGTTCCTTCATGCAGGTCATTGCTGACTAGGTTGAACAAGACTGGACCTAATACTGACCCCTGGGGAACATCGTTAGCTGTAGGCCTCCAACTATACCCTATGCCTCTCTGCAACCCTCTGAGCTCTGCCTTTCAGCCAATTCTCAGTCCACCTCTCTTTCCACTCACCTAACCTGAGCTTACCTATGAGGATGTTATGTAAGACAGTATCTAAGCCTTGCTGAAGTGAAGCTAAGCAACATCCACTGTTCTCCCCTCATCTACCCAGCTAGTCATTCCATCATAGAAGGCTATCAGGTTGGTTAAACATGATTTCCCCTTGGTGAATCCATGCTCCTCATAACTTTCTTTTCCTCCGCATGCTTATAGATTACATCCAGGATGTGTTGTTCCATCACCTTTCCAGGAGTGGAGCTGAAGCTGACTGGCCTGCAGTTTCCTGAGTCCTCCTTCTTGCCCTTTATGAGGACTGCAGTGACATTCTTCAGTATTTTGGCACATCTTCTGCTCTCCATGACCTTTCAAAGATGATGGAAGGTGGCTTAGCAACTGTGAGCTCCCTCAGCATTAGTAGGTGCATCCCACCAGGGCCCATGGATCTGTGGATGTCAGGTTTGCCTAAATGATCTCCAATCCTCCTTGACCAAGAGCATGTCTTCCTTTCTGCAGACTTTCTGTCTTGCTTTCAGGTTTCTGGAATGCTTGAAGGCTGGCTTTAGCAGTAGAGACTGAAGCAAAGAAGGCATAGTAATTCCACATGCTCTGGTATCCTCCATCACCAGATCATCCACATCATTCAGCAGCAAGCCCACATTTTCCCTTATCATCCTTTACTATTGATGTATTTGAAGAAGCCCTTCTTCTTGCCCTGGCATCCTTTGCCAAATTTAATTTCAAATGGGCATTAGCCTAGACAGTGTTCCTATATTTTCTTTCTCAACCTTAGATCTAATAGAGATGGTGATCTCAAATTGCTGATAACAGCATGAAATCTCTGTGTGTGTCTGACCAATTTGGTGGCCTTCTATGATGGGGCTATGGAACTGATGGACAGGGGTAGAGCATTTGATGTCATCTACCTGAAATTGTGCAAAGTGTTTGACACTGTCTCACATGACATCCTTGCCTCTAAGTTGGAGAGACATCAATTTGATAGGTGGACCACTTGGTGGATAAAGAACTGGCTGGCTGGTCGCATGCAAAGAGTTGTGCTCAATGGCTCAATGTCCAGCTGGAGACCAGTAACGAGTGGTGTCCCTCAGGGATCGATGATGTTGGGACCAGTCTTGTTCAACATCTTTGTCGGTGACATGGACAGTGGGATTGAGTGAGCCCTGAGCAAGGTTGATGATGACACCAAGCTCTGTGGTTTGGAGGGAAGGAATGCATCCAGAGGGACCTTGACATGCTTGTGAGGTGGGCTGATGCCTGCCTCATGAAGTTTGACCATGCCAAGTACAAGGTACTCCACCTGGGTCAGAGCAATCCCAGGCACAGCTACAGGTTGGGCGGAAATGTGATTCAGAGCAGCCTTGAGGAGAAGGACTTGGGGGTGTTGGTTGATGAGAGAATGAACATGAGCCGGCAGTGTGCTCTTGCTGCCCAGAAAGCCAACCGTATCCTGGGCTGCATCAAAAGGAGCATGACCAGCAGGTTGAGGGAGATGATCCTGCCCCTCTACTCTGCTCTTGTGAGACCTCACTTGGAATATTGTGTTCATTTCTGGTGTCCTCAACATAAAAAGGACCTAGAAGTGTTGGAACAAGTGCAGAGGAGTGCCACAAGGATGATCAGGAGACTGGAGCACCTCCCCTATGAAGATAGGATGAGAGAGTTGTGGCTGTTCAGCTTGGAGAAGAGAAGGCTGCGTGGAGACCTCATAGCAGCTTTCCAGTATCTGAAGGTGGCCTATAGGGATGCTGTGGAGGGACTCTTCATGAGGGACTGTTGTGATAGTACAAGGGGTAACGGATTCAAACTGAAACAGGGGAAGTTTAGCTTGGATCTGAGGAAGAAATTCTTTGCTGTAAGGGTGGTGAGGCACTGGAATTGGTTGCCCAGGGAAGCTGTGAATGCTCCATCGTTGGCAGTGTTCAAGGCCGGGTTGGACATAGCCTTGGGCGACATGGTTTAGTGTGAGGTGTCCCTGCCCATGGCAGGGGGGTTGGA
>JASSUY010024342.1:5042-27998 GCA_032466535.1 Forpus xanthops | reverse complement strand
AAAAAAAAAAAAAAAAAAAAAAAAAAAAAAAAAAAAAAAAAAAAAAAAAAAAAAAAAAAAAAAAAAAAAAAAGAAAATGTTTACTGAGATTTTTGCCAGCTAGAGGAATTTGGCAATTTTAATAGTTTTGTTTTAAGGTGCATTTTGCAGCATTATTGCATAGCAAGTGTTTTCTAGATGCTTTTTTCCCAAGTTGAAAGTATACTATTTCATCAATGCAAGACTATTTTTCTCAGTACAAAACCTAGCAAGGCTCCTTTTTAAGTGCAAAACTTGGCGTTCCATCAGCAAATTCCTTTACTAGCAACACAGGCAGGGAGGTAGCAATGGGGTATTAACAGTGTTAACCCCAAGTACACCAGCCAAAGCTTGCAAAAATGTGTCTATTTTGCGAAAGCATCATGTTCACTAAGAGATAAAATGGAATTTTATGGAAGCTGTTTTATCACGGCTTCATTATAGCAGTGACTTCTCATTCATTCCAGAAGAGATAGACAGGATTTTTTTTTCTGGTTATGTTAACACTGTATAGGGAAAAAAATGTAAACTTGGTTACATCAGCACCTATTTCCCTCGTATATACTTTCATCAGTTTCTCAGGTATACCTTCAAGGTTTTGCCAGTAGTCCAAAATATGTTACTACTTACAGGGATATACATTAGTCTAGAACAGATTTTCCAAAGGTAAAGGCACTATTTTAAAAATTAAGCTGAAGCAAAGATTTTTGAAATCACAGATACTGAATAATGAATAATAAAAAAAATCACTTGTCACTTTTCTCATCTTAGAATCCTTAAATGGTCTTTATCATTACTGGGTCTCAGGATAACTCAAGAAGAAATACTTAACAACTTCAAGATAGTCTCTGGAGATCACTCCTGGGATCAAATGGGGCATTTCTGACACAGAGAACTTACAAAGATTTTGGAGCAGAAGAACACAGAGGCAAACAGAAGTGTAGGCCAATTTAGAAGCGGACAGCTAGCTAGGTAGGTACTCTAAGTATTAAAAGGACTGTCAAACGCAGTGGAAACTGACAAGAATAACAACCAAACAATTGTTAGAAAGAAGGGTTATTTGAGATTGCTCTGCCTGCCCTCTGGCACATTTCATCATCTTTGGTCATGGTATATCTGTGTTTATGCTAAGAACTGTGTTTTCTTAGACCACACTTCCAATTAACTGGAGCTTTTTCACCTGCAATACTAAAAGAAAAATGATTGCCTCAGGATAGACTTAGTGGGACTTCTTATCTCCAAGTTGCTGCTATGTGGACGTGCCCCAGACTGCTTTTCTGAGACTGAAGAATGTTTCTTTTTATTGGAATTAACTCTCATTTCTCCTGATTATTCCTCATCTGTTGCAACTGGAATGGTGGATTTTCAACCCAGTACCCGAACATGGGCTTGCTTCCAGTTCTTTCCACTCCTACCCCACAGATTTCTGAAAGCAGCCCAGTATAAAAAGGTTTGACAGAGCTGCATGCAGGCAAAGGCTGAAAGATGAATGAGCTGCTAATCTCAGATGGCATGTTTTTATTCTGTTGTTTGCAATATTCTTTTTCTTCCCCTTTCCTCCTCCTTTGTTTTTGGGTTATCTGTTCAATTCCACAGATTCCAGTTTTATGTGTTTGAGAACAGTACAGAATCATTTTATTCAATAGTGACAATTTTTATTTTCAACAGTTTTAGGAAAATTATCTAAAAGCACCCTGAGGAGTGGGAGACATTAAAAAAGATTGCTTAGGGATAGAGCTGAACCTATTACCAGAGACTGTTAAGAACAGGATATACAAACACCACTAAACAATGAGACATCAGACCCTGCCTCCAGGTCCAGAGGCTGGGCTAGATGACCTCACTTTTCAAAGAATCATAGAATCGTAGAATCGCAGAATCAACTAGGTTGCAAAACAGTTATAAGATCATCAAGCCCAACTTTTACCTAGGACTGCTAAGTCCACCACTAAACCATGTCACTTGATTCCTTCCAGTCTTGTGATCAGTGATAATATTAAACTGCAGATTATTGTAAAATTCACCTAATAATAGCATAAATTTGCACTCTAAAACTGCAAAGAATTGCTGGAAAAATGAGTAAAAAAAATTCTTTCATCTTGAAACTTGTATTGCAATCTATGAAGCAGCCATACTGCACACAGTGAAAATGTGAAGGAAGCTGAAAAATTGCGTGGACAACAACAAAGCCCCTGTTTTCAAAGGCTAAACATAAAGCTTCCCAGAAATTGTGAGCTGGGCCACTGCTGATTTTAGAGAATTTCTGAATCTTGTCCCCTCAGGCTTTGCTGAGGAAAACCCTATTCTCAGCAACCTTCTCCCAGTTGCTGTTCAACACACAGCATGCTGCTATGGCTCAGCAGTCCCAAGCCTTCCCCTGTGATTGTCATCTATCCTCTACTCCACATGGCAGTGACACTGTCACTCTCCAGCTGCTTAGGCAACAGCTCAGCGCTTCCTTTCTGCAATCCAGCTGTACAGCAGAAAGCCTTAGCCAGGAATACAGAATGTCTCAAAAGAATAGACTAAATTACTACAGTGATGCTGCCCATAATAGAGTGACCCTATATCCACCCCTACTGCCACATATGAAAATAGAATCATAGAATCGTAGAACAGTTAGGGTTGGAAAGGACCTTAAGATCATCAAGTTCCAACTCCCTGCCATGGGCAGGGGCACCTCACACTAAATCTTGCCACCCAAGTCTCTATCCAACCTGGTCTTGAACAACACCAGGGATGGAACATTCACAACTTCCATGGGCAACCCATTCCAGTGCCTCACTACCCTTACAGTAAAGAACTTCCTTTATGAGCAGCATATTACCAGAACATGATGCTAAATTGCATGTCATATTTTATGTTTAAATGTGACATATTAATTCAAACTACCATTTACCTGCAGCAATTTCTCCGCATCAGAATCAAAGCAGGTTTACACTCTGATGCTATTTGCTTATTCACCCCCACATTCTTCACTGCATAACAAATTCACATCAAAAACCCAGATAATGTTAACGGAGAACAATCTGCAATCCCCAGTATCCTCACAGATGCTTTCTGACTTGGCCTTAACAAGTACTTGACAGATAATCATGAAAGCTTGCTGTCACACTATGTGTATGTTCACCTCAAATGTATCATATCACCCTGAGACTGAATTATCCAGGAAATACACACATCACATACACAATATAAAAAAGCTGTACAGCAGGTGTTACTGCTGTCTTGTGCCAGCAAAACAGTTTATCACTTCATCAGAATGGCTTGCTTCACAAATGACTGGTTTACAAAATTGTAATTTCTTTCCTTAACATAAATTTTCTTCTCATAATGAAGTTTAGCATGAGGTAAAAGTACACTTTATCTCATGTACTCTTAGTTAGATAGGCCTCCTTCATGTTTAAATGCAATGGCAACATAGTATTCAATAACTGTATAATTTAAATAAAAGCTGTAGTTGAAACATTATTCCCCAACCTTAAAAAAAAAAAAAAATAAGCTTGCAAAATGCTTGCAAGCTGATATTCAATGTTAGAGAGAAAAAAAAAATGAAGAATGTGAAATTCTTTTGTTACCTGTGCATCTTTTCTTGAAATGCTTTACAGCCACCTCAGACCTCCACACACTCAATCCACTCAACATTTAACATAGGAAAAAAAAAAAAAAGACCAAACAGAACCCAACCAAACCCAAGAAAATAAAAATGCATTAAGAAATCTTTTAAATCTTTTAGTCATTTTTATTACTGTTTTTAATGCCTACCACATGAATGAAAAAAAAAAGGGGAGAAGACATTGTAAACCCTAGGTTAAAATATACCCACCTCTAACTGAAAGCTTTTGGGTGTTTATAATTTTGGCAGCGTACTCTTGTCCTGCGGTGATTTTCATACACCTCCTTATGACGGAGAATGCCCCTTTCCCGAGTAACAAAAAATGAAATCCTATCAGTAAGGAACTTTTCCTGGCAATCTGTCATTAAGACACTTCAACTCTGTAGTTTTGTCTCTTTGTAATTATGACCATTTACATTTGTCTCATTAAAAACAGGAATACTCTGCATTCCCCCCCCGGCACAACTGGAAAATACAGGCATCAGCACAAAGCTATCAGAAACCTCAGCAGCATTGCAGCCTTGGTAACATGAAGATACGGGATCTTTTTTATTCTAACTTTCACATTGGCTTATTCATATCACAGCTAATTTATGACTGAGCATTCTGAGAAAGGAGTGGTGGTTTTCCATACTTGGTTAGCTACAGAAAAGCGAGTTTTTCACCACAGTAGCTTAGTAGCTAACTTTATCTGCTTTGGCAGATTTTTATCTTCTTGAAGACAAAGCTCATCCTAGTGTTGCAGAATAAGACAATCCACGCTTCCTTCAAAAACTCTGAAGGGCTCTGCAAAAACTGAAGCTGAACAAAGAAACCTGTTCCAGAAGCAAATGGCCTCTTTCTCTCTTTTTATCATATGGGCTTCAGGACAGCAAATTGCTGTTCTTTCTGATTCTGCCAGACTGCCGAAAGAGCTCTTCTGTAGCTTTGTGGCTGGCTTGTAAAACTGCAACGGAGCAGCTGAAATACGAATAACATACCTGCACAAGCTGTGTATCTGTGATTGTCACCAGCCCACCAGAAAGTCCTGGTTATGTTACAGTAGCTGTGAAAATGGTGTGAGCTAAGCCAAACAGAGGCAGCATGAAGTGTCAGAAGAAGAATCATAGGCTTTTGTGTATGCGTGCTGAAGTCCACATCCCAGAATCATAGCTGCTTCTGGCTGATTTCCTGGTATATAGTTCCTGTGTACAATGGAAAACACCTCCCCATGCAAATCACACAAATCAGAATCAGGAAAGAGCAGAAGGATGTCCGTTTATAATAGTGAACACTTAGTGTAGGGGATGTGACTTCTGTGTCAAAGCAAAGATTTTTGGAGCTCTAAGCTGCAGCTGTTTGTGCAGATATGATTAGAGGCTGAGTGCAGTAGTTACACTGCTGAATCTCACTGCATAGGCAAGCTCAAAAATTTTAATTGGGATTTAATGCTGGTTTTTTTGCAGATAAAATTGCATAGATCTGGAGGATTCTGCCAGAGGCAGCAAAACTCCTGAGACAGCCCTGAAGACTACAAAGAAAACCTGAGAGGCCACTAAAAGAAATACCATAAAATCCTCATAATTTTATATCTACTTAACATTTCACTTCTCTGCCTGCCTAGCACCTTTTCCTTAAGAAACTCATTATAGCTCTGGGTTTAAAATCCCTCCTGATGTAACTGTTTTTTTTTTTAGGATGCAGGTCAACATTCTTGCTGTAATTTGCAAGGCTGTAAGTGCTATGGATACTATTTGCCAGAGTGATAATATCTGCCCTAGAGAGAAAAGAAAGTAGCTAATGTACTTGAACCAATTACAATATGCTCTATGGCTGAAAGGGAGAATGGCATTTACTAATACAGCCAGAAGAAATGTGGTGAAGAGAGGTGATGATATATAAGTCCATTTTTTTTAAATATGTCCATAATCTTTGCAAATAAGACTTTCTATATTTCTTTATTTTCCTTTCTCCTCCTTCACAGGGTAGAAGGATAGATGTTTGTTTTAGAAATCCAGCCAACTGAATTGGATCTCTTATCTATTCTGAACAAAAAGTAACCAAGTATTGGTCAGCAGAACTCGTGGTAGTCAAGAGGCCTTAGACAGGTTCTACTAGTTGTTGTCTAAATGACTCAAGCAGACATCCTCACTGCTCTAACTTTCAGTATAAGGGCATCAGTGACTCACAGTTTCAGGTTAGAGCCTGTATACAGAGAATAAAAATCCTTCATATCATACTGAGTGCAAAAAGTGATGGTTCCTTAATTTCCATCTGGGAAAAGTGCTTTTCAACTAAGTGATGTAATGTACAGCACATGTGTGTACAAGGATAGCAGCACTAAATTCATGGATGACTGGAAAAATCATTTTCCCATTGCGGACCAACAGCTATGGTTTCAAGGTGCTTTGCATTGGTAGTGCTAAGCATTTTAAAGAAAGAGGCTGGTGATTCTAAAATAAGACTCTTAAATGAAGTGCTTTATCCTGCTGGAGCAAACAAATTAGTAATTCACTACAAAGAATAGCCAAGTTTAGACACTCAAAACAGTAACAGAAGACTTTCAAGAGTCCAGTCCAAGTGGCTTCTTCCTCATGCATAAAAAGAAAGAACCCATACAAAGTAAGTTCATAATCATTTCTAATAATATTAAGAGAAATTTAAATACATGCACACTCACAACACAAAAATGAAATCCTCCAAAATCTAAAACATTAAATAGGAAGATTGAAAGCATATTTTAAACAGAATATATGTTTTAGATAGTGTATATTGTAGCACCAGAAAAAATAACAATCTCTAAACCTCTCAAGCAGCACACTTCTGTGAGAAAACAAAATCACAGTTGAGAGAACATAATAGTCAACTTCTTCAAGTGTCTTTGTGTGCATAACAAAAAGAAGAGCAGAGAGCTGGAACTACTAGTATGAGAAGCTGAGAAATACAAAGCTTGAGAAAAGCTGAAGTCTTTTTGTGCAGAAAAAAATATCCTTCAGAAATAGCAGATATATAAGAGGAATGGTTTGAAGGAGCAACAGTATGAAAAAATCCACTGGTAGTTGCAAACACCTACATGTGCTAAGGTGATGTCTTCTTGTTACCATTTACTGTCTGGTTTGTACTGATGCTCCTGAGAGCAACTCTCAAAGTTAGAATAAGGGAATGAAGAACTTTCTGCACAGGCTGTTGACAATACATTGTACAAAGCAGAATAATAAATGCAGAGATCATACTTCATTTGAAAAAACTCAAGCTATTTGCTATTTCTTAGATTGTTATTTTCCTTTTTATGCTTGTTAAAAGGAAATGTTAAATATTTGTGTTGTAAGTTGAAGCAGTTCATTCTGATGTTCAGTTAGAGGGTTTTACTGTCATATATTATTTTACTCTTAATAGCGCAAAAATTCCACAATGAATTAATAGATTTTTTACCACTATATTAAGAATTTAATGCAAATATACTTTCTTATATCTTGGAAATGCAACTCGTCAAGCAGTCTTTTTCCCATGTTAAGGTTTGCAGCCCAGTCTTTCTCTGGTACAACCCTACTGTACAAAAGAAAACCAAGTGTTTATAAATGAGTCAAAGAAAGAGTTTCCTTTATTCCTACATGAGGAAGGCTTCATGTAGCCGTCTTAAGCAGAAAGTAACTTTCTAAGGAAAGTCATCTGAGGTAGCTAGGAGGAAATACAAAGAAAAAAAGAGAGAGCAAGAGAAATAAATTGGAAAAGGGTAAAAAAAAAGGAGCTAGATAAGAGGACAGTAGCACTCTACTTCATTCTGTATTCTGCTTTAAGGACAGAGGTGTAAAGAAAAATCATGTCAGGCAGTTGCTTTTGCAAACAGTTTGTGAATCCCTGCAGTTAATACAGCTTAGCAAATGCAGGTAGGAATGAGTTGATGACAAGAACAGTAAGGGGGACCTAAACCTCTGGTTGATTAGTCTGCAACAAGCCCCAAACAAGAAACAGGCACTACTAGTAGGGATCAGGGGAAATGCTGGTATCTGGCTCTGAGACTGCAATCCTGAAAACCTCTGGTTTTTTTTTTTGTTTTTTTTTAGTGTGGTCATGCTTAAACTCTCCCTGGCCATCTGCCTTTCAGGTTCCTGTGCACTTAGCAGCCTGCTGCTGGCACATCCCCAGAAGGGGCTCATTCTTGACAGGGAAGGGCCAGTCAGAATCAGTGAATCAAGCTATTAACTTATCTGTCAGACCTAAAGATGTAGATGTGTGTACAAGAGCAGACTTCATCTTATATGCGGACATAGGATGAAGTCCCTTTATGCAGCAGTTAAAGCTATGACCTATTAGATACAGACTCTTAAGTTAGCCTATAGTAATTCAGACCTAATTATTTCACTTTCCTTAAAGACTTCCTAGCTCCTAGGAGATAATGGTTGTTGATTTTAAAATGTGTGAAGAGCTTTAGGATTACAGATGATGAATCCTTCCTCCTTACTGATGCCCTAGCTGCTGATAAAGAAACTGCCTTTTTCCCTTGGCCTCTTTCTGTGTATTGCTTATTGACTCCGTAATGATTTATGACCAGGAGTACATCTGCATCAGTAGAGAGTGGAATCAACTTATTTTATGGTGCAGTTTACAACCCTCAAAAGGTGGCAGAGGTGGATTGAATTTCCTTTTTTTTGGAAAGCTCACTAAAACTGGGTTGGCTTGTTTTGGCGAATCTTTCTCTGGCTGTGTTCCAAAAGGTGTAATTCTCTAATTTCTTTATAAAAGAAAGGGATTGGGGCTCCCTGATCCCATCTCTGAAAGCCATTCTTCCAGAGCACTGGATGTGCCTTAGTGAGGAATGGAGGAAGACAACTCCATTCCCATTCTAGGCAGTCTCTTCCATTGTTTGTGCTGCAAGTCTCCATACTTTGATGCCTAACTGGTTTCCTATTTTAAGTAGGTGGTCTAACCAGCCTAAGGATGCTTTTGGGTAACAGCCAGACATGCTAACGCTTGGCACAAAAACTGGTTTTTGAGTGCAACCTTTGGTCTGCATGATCAGATATGGTCAGATATCGCACAGAACAAAGATTAAAATACCACAAAGTCTCCCTCCCAGACAAAATAAATGGGATTTCTGCTATAATATATATGCTATAAGTTTTACCAGGGCAGTTGTAGAGCTTGTTAGTGCCCTGACAAAGTGGTATGAGTACTTCCTGACTCTTCTGTCAGTTTAACCTGAGTTTAGTTGAGTGGGATTTAATTTATGTCAATTTAAATGTTAACCATTTTCCATTGCATAGACATATATCATGATATCAATGTTGTTTTTCCTCCACTGAGATCTACAAGCTACAAGCAAAATAAAATGGCACTCTGTTAATAATGATAGTTCCATTTCTGAAATGCCTTCTGTTAAATAATCTTTTGGACTTTTTCAAGCAGTAAAGAAGTTGTAATCACAGCACAGTCAGAAAATTATTACTGAAACTGCTTTATGTGTAGCAAAGGAGGCATGGAAATCAAGTCCCAAAAAGATAAAGTGATTTTCACAATATCAATAAGATTTTAACAGATATTTGAAAATGATGACTTCAATTTACATCAAAACAGTTGAGTCTGTGGAATAGAATATTTTCCCTCAAACAAATGTCACCAAAAAACTAGTTATATCATGTTTATTCAGATCAAATATTGCTGGCATGTATTTTTGTTTCAAATCTCTGAAAACACATCGTAATCTTCTTGATTGTAGCAAATTAGTAAAGGGAAATGGAAAATATAATCAGGTTAAAGTCGATGACACCTTGATCTGCACAATCACAGAAACCACAATCCTTTTTCAGAACTGTAGTTCAAACTGTCAGCAAAGCTGGATTTGCTGAAAAACAGGAAGTATCAAAGATGAGATCTTTTTCACAGAAACACTGGAAAACCTATTAATTTCAGTATGCTTAAGGTTTTGTTCTTTCAGTTGATTGGAGCAACAGGTAAGAAGTGAGAAAAATAGCTCAACAGCTATTCCTTTGTGATTAAAGATAACAGAAATGAAAAACCTAAGGCAACTTAGGAGACAGCAAGACAGATGTAAGTCAGAGCTCAGGGAATCTAAACACTGGAACAAGTTACAAATAATAAACACTCCCATGTACAGACATATACACAGGCACACACAATCTGTAGTCTTAGGAAAGATTTAATCACCCATCAAATGTGTTTCACAGTTTTCACACCTGCAACATTTTATATTCTAAATATAGATATGTAGATATTGATATTGATATAGATGTAGATATAGATTAGATAAATATATCGATATAGATATTGATATAGATATAAACAGAAATAGAAGTATAAACATAAATATATACACCATTTATGTGGTATTTATAGCACACTTAATTCCTCAGGTTCCCTGAAATGTGTCTTATCAATTCTGCTTTATATTTCTTCATATGCATACCCTTACATTCATTGGTATGCATGTAGGATATACACATGCACACATATACTTATGAATACCTAGGGAACTACTGCCCGGCCTGCTGCATGTGGACAGAGGCAGTGAGATGAGCCACTGCTTTGCAATGTTACAGCCAGCAGGTGCAGATGGCAACAGAGAGACTACTACTGCCATACCGGCAAATAGGAGGGAGAGAATCAGAGCACTGAATTCACTGAAACACTGAGACGGGGAAGAAAGAGGTGGTGGAAAATGGGGACGGGGATTATTATTATATGAGAAATAACACCTTTTTCTTTCCTATGATCCTTTTTCTTTCCTTAACCCTTTTATAAGAAAGGCCGTGACAGAAGGCAGTGCTCTCAAGCACTTCAGCGAGAAGCACAGCAGTACACTGACTCCTGCAGTCCTGAAGATTTTTTACAGCATGTGATGCATGAGACCTCTGTATAAGTACCTGGAGATGGGAAATCTGCCTTTGACTTTTGGAAGAGGTCCAGGAAGGAGCAGTAGGCAGCTGCTAATGAAATCTGAGATGGGGAATGGGGTGGATTTACTCAAGAATCTTTCCTAATAAACAAGCAAGCATGTTTATTGACACAGTTGATATGGATAGAAAGCTTCAAAGAAAAAGAATTCTTAAAACTCAATTTAGTTTCCATTGTATCATGCCCCTTTTTGTATTTTCAGTATTAGCAATTATAATCAGCTCCATTTTTATTACCAGTT
This sequence comes from Forpus xanthops, assembly GCA_032466535.1. NCBI lineage: Eukaryota > Metazoa > Chordata > Aves > Psittaciformes > Psittacidae > Forpus > Forpus xanthops. Next base: position 17,232 of record JASSUY010024342.1, on the reverse strand, counting down.
TCTTTCAAGTTTTCTATGCTTTTAGGTTTTGAGTCATGAATATAACAAATATGATAATTGTTTTCAACCAGCTATTTCTAGTGGCTTAATTTTAACTGTAATGCAAAGGCCTAAGGTTTATGTGCACGTTTGGTGTGTTGTTTTTATTTTTTTAAATAAAAAATTCTAAGGACATTGTATAATAAACTATTTAAAAGTTTTTTTTTTCTTTTTTTTTTTTTTTTTCAACATTCTGCTTTCTTTCATATAATCTTAGTATCTTCTGCTCATTTTATGAATTATTCTGATCAGGTTCCTATGTCATGCTCGACACCTTAGCATCTGGTCTTGTAATTTACTGTTCTGTACAATCATGTTGTACAATGTCAAAAGGGAAGATTAAAATGTAAATAGAATAAGTAGGAATTCATTCTATTTAAACAATACTGTACTCACAGAGGTGGTTGTTTTGCTCTGTCCTGCATACAAGATGTATATAAGACCTGAGTGCACACATACAGTTTGCTTTCTTAGCACTGTCTAGCTGCCAGCCTGGGAAATGTACCTTCTGCAGAACTTGGCTTTGTGTAGGATCAGCCTCATTCTTACTGACCACAACCTTCAGCAACAGAGAGGGTTTCTTTCATGGAGCTTTATTCATCCTGCAGACTGATTTATCACTAGAGAAAGTCTGGTCAAGTTGGAAGAAAGAAGGCATTGTGCAAATATGGCAGGATGAGTTTTTGTAACTCGGTCTTTGGTGTCCATTATAGAATAATCAGCAGGTGGCAGCTAATATGTGCTTGCATAATAGGTAAATACACCATGTTTAATATGCATGTTAACTGAATGCATTTTGCTTCCTTTAAACAAGTAGAACAAAATATGCTTATTTCAAACTGTTAGAAACTAGACATATCCATTAGAAACCTGAGGTTGAAAACCTAGCTGTGAGTCATTTCCACCTTATGTCAATCTGTTTGAGCATGTAATTAAAGTGAATTCATGATTTTATTTCTTGGATGTTGAAGGAGTGGCAAAGAGCCAGAAGATGTAGTTACTGGTGGCAGTGAAGAAGAGAATACGTTAGAAAGTGGATGGCCTTTATAAAGCGTGAGAACCATTTCAGGCTCCTGGAGGAGCTCTGGATGGTTTGGAATCACTGCTGCTGAATGCAGGAAGGGTTCATGCTGCAAGATCCCAGGGTGGTCCAGACCTCACCTTCATTTGGAGCTGAATATCATTATGAAACTATACAGAAATTCTGAAAAAAAGCCTATCTGGATGCTGGGCAGGGACTCATCATTATGGACTGTAGTGACAAGACAAGGGGTAATGGGTTCAAACTTAAAAAGGAGAAATTTAGATTGGATATAAGGAAGAAGTTCTGTACTGTAAGGGGGGTGAGGCACTGGAATAGGTTGCCCAGGGAAGTTGTGAATGCTTCATCGCTGGCAGTGTTCAAGCCCAGGTTGGACATAGCCTTGGGTGACCTGGTTTAGTGGGAGGTGTCCCTGCCCATGGCAGGGGGGGGTGGAACTAGATGATCTTAAAGTCCTTTCCAACCCTAACTATTCTGTGATCCTATGATTCTAAAATAGTCTTTGCACACTTAAATGTCTAAGAACTGAAACAACAGACAGCAAGTTAAAGCAGTCAGGGAATCCTTTTCAGAACTGCAATATGGCTTCAAAGCAGACCACACAGAGGACAATTTCAGCAACAGCCACAAGGATAATCAATCATGTTTGATTATTTTTTTACAATCTCAACAGTAAAATATGCCAAGAACTGGTATGTTTGCCAAAGGAACAAAAAAAAACCCTGACATATTGGATGTATGCTTAATGGTATATTAGCATAGTGTATCTGCAAGCTACTTCTGAACTTGTTTGCAGTTCCTAGTGATCTCCCAGTGATGTCTGCTATTAGCAATTGATTAACAGAGGAGGAGAAAGACTATGTTTAAAACTCAGAGGATTACTTTTAAAAATTGAATTAGTTCAGATTATTAAACTTGTAACTACATGTGCAGAATACTTTTTTCAGTTTCCAAATACTGTAAAATTAGCTGCAAAACACAGTTTTTCAGGTACTAATGAAATATTTAGAAAATTCCTTTCAGCTCAGAGGAAGTCTTCCTGCTTTAAGCTCTTTGTATGAATGCCAAGCAAGCATTTATTCGATGTCCATGGGATAAGCATTTAAACAGGAAGTAAAAGATTACTTAACTAACTAAAAGATTAATTAGAAGTTGTGTGTGATTGACAGATATTGGAAATTGGCTACATTTCTGAGTTATTTAAGATGATAACAAATGAAATGTGTGCATCGAGAAAAGCTGGTTTTGGATGGCTGATCTTTACTTGTTGATGAAAGTAAAATTAAAGAAATCACATTTCATCTTCTCTGAAACTGTCGTATAATTCTGAGCTGAATTGTAAATATTTCACTGGGAGACTTCTAATAGGTTCTCAGAGATTTTATTTTTCTTTTCTAAATAGAGAATAAAATATGATAATATCCCAGGAGACTTCTGGAAAGATATTTTAAATTGTCATTTTGTGCAAGGAAGCAAGACAGAGTTTTGAAGAACTGATGTGTTGACAATATGATTGCTCTAGCTAGATTTATTTTTCCATTGGGATTTTACATCACTGTTTTATTTAACTGCCACATATATGGGAAACTACACTGAAGGGATAGTGTTCAGGCAAATGTGGTGTAGAATTTAGCTTTGGAATAACTTGATTTACAAGAGCTAAAAACAGTAGCAATGTTTCCACTGCTATTATTGTTTGAAATGCAGAGGAAAGATTTTTATTTCTTTTACAAATTTCTGTAGTATATAAGCTGTTTTTCTCTACTAGTGGAGGACAAATCCAAGTTTGCTGGACAGTTTCTATAAACTATGTTGGAAATTACTTTCTTGTTTTCATTGAACAAGGTGAACTAAGTGCCCTTTGTTTCCTATTTTTTCCCCATACATTGGTTCTCAAATGATTTTGGATTCTGATACACTGGGCATAAAACTAGATTTTGATCTATGAAAATTCAGGGAGACCTGATCACAAAAGTTGGTTTTTTTTTTTTTGTGTTTTTTTTGTTTTTTTTTTTTTTTTTTTTGTCTATTATCAATTTGTCAAAGCTAAAATTTATTTTGAGAATGTCACATTTGTTAACATTTTCTGGGGATATTTTTTGTAAGAGTTTGAACAAGTTTTCAGGGAAGCCCACAGCTGCTTTAATACCCACTGACCTCCTTCGGGAGGAAACAGTTTGAAAGGTTTCAACTTCGATGAAAATTAGAACATTTTCAGTATCACAAAAAATTTCAGAGGAAAAGAAATCATTCCACCTGTCACTTTATGATACCTTTAAAGGCTATAAATTTTCTCACCTGCTATCAAGCTTGGAGGACAGGAACACAGCGTCATAGGCTGTCAGGATGGATATGACAACACCACCAGTGTCTTCCTCCTTGAGCTGTACAACTGGATCATCCTCTAAAGGAAAGCAAGGATAGAAGAAATATATCTTTCCTTGATACAGATGTAGCCTGAGCAGTTTCCATTAGGAGATAATCCAGCAACTGTTGCTCTAGCAGCAAGCACCCAGAAGAGTACCATGCTTCCCAGTGTTCCTATAGCTTTTAGATAAGGGTACCTCAAAAGATGTACCTTAAAGAGCTTGTATCTGTAACATGCACATGTACAGTACCTCTGAGATATCTTTTGAAACTTGCAGTTGCCGCACTGGTCCTATACTGGTCACCTCTGAAACAGGATGATTATGATAGCTTCATGGTCTTAGACTCAGATATTGTGATTCTTATTAAGAACATCTTCAAACCACTCTCTTACCTACCTACATCTTTCTTTTTTTTGTTCTACTGCTAATGAAAAAGCTTTTCTTCATTCTCTGACTGTTTTCATCTTCATTCATTTTTTGGGGTAATATCACACCCTTCCTCAGAATTAGGGAAATGTGGCAGTTCCATCAACATCCTAACAACTTACTGAACTAATCAAATACTATGGCCAGTGACACTTTTCCTATCCTTTATCCTGATTTAGAGTTAGCTATTTTCTGTGTATTTGCCCATTTTAAGGCATAGCAACAGAGCTTTGAGTGTTCTTGATAGGGCCCAGCATGTTAATCCAACAATTATTACACACATGAAAATCCTGGAATAAAGTCCTGTGAGAAGGCTGAGAGAATAGGACTTGGGAAGCAATGTATTATTTTTAATTCTGGCATTACTCCTCAGACAGGAGAAAGATTACCAGTGCCCGGATAACTAGAACTAGATAAAGAACCGGAAACATTAAGACTACAAGAAGTTCAGGAGAAACAGGATCTCTACACTTGCCCAGAGTAAAGATTGAAGAATAGAGGCAGTTTCTTGATAGTGTTATTTGTTTGTTAAACATATTTTGTATTATATAGATTTCCTACTGTGTCATTTATTCTGTATTATCAACTCAGAATTGAAGATCTATGTTTTTACTGTGTTATTTGCCATGCAGAATTAATTTCCATGCCTACAAGTGTATGCTTGACTCAGGTTGCTAGTTTCTTTCATGGAGACATGTACAGCATGTATTACATCCCTGATATTTCCTGCAAACTTATTTCTTAATCTTGCATGCATTTCATACCAGCCTTGCTCTGCTTATAATTCATTACTAGAGTTATTCCTCATTCCCCCAGCAGCAGGCACTTCAAGTTAAAAATGTCTGCAGGATCCAGATCACTGATGCTTTCAGGTGAAATCTTTGCCCAATTAACGAGCATATATTAAAATCCATTTAATTTAGTTATAACACTGGCATTTTGCATACATTTCCTGGACCTGAGGTTACAGGCTTCATGTAGATTACTGTGCAAATGCCTCATTTGAAATAAGTGGCATTATGTTCTTCCACCTGTGTTCAGCCCTTCTTCTCAGGTCTTCTGGAAGATGCTAGGTGCAGGTGACAGTGCTGCCACCTCATAACGCTTCACTGAACTAAGTCACTTCTTATGCTCCTCCGTAAGCCCATACCAGAGCCCTGCTCTGGCCTGACATCCAGCTGACATAGGTCCCACTCTGATGTGTAGTGGGACTCTGCGCTATGCCTCACTTTTAGCATGCTTTTACCCTACCAATTGGGAATTGCTCTTCTTAAAGCTACCCTAATGGTCTGCATAGTATAAATATGACCATTAAGCTATCAAGATATTTATAGTCCAAACCAGTCAGGCTATGATACCACAAAAAGCAGCATAATAAACAAAGAGAAAGAATAACACAGAGAATAATAGATATGAAATTGAAAACAGCACACTAAAGTAATTCTTGCTGTACCTATTAAGGAGAAAAATCACTTAGATACAGCAAAGAAAGGGAGGCTTTGAAAATAAATCATAGAATCAATGAGGTTTCAGGTCATCAAGTCCAACCATTACCCCAGGACTGCCAAGTCCACCACTAAACCATGTCACTAAAGGCCTCATCTACACAGTTTCTGAGCACTTCCAGGGACTGTGATTCTACCACTTCCCTGGGAAGCCTGTTCCAATACCTGATCTCTCTCTCTGTGAAGACATTTTTCCTAATATCCAATCTAAACCTTCCCTGACGCAGCTTGAGGTCATTTCCTCTTGTCCTATCACTTGTTACTTGGGAGAGGAGATCAACCCCCACCTCTCTGCAACCACCTTTCAGGTAGTTGTAGAGAGTGATAAGGTTTTCCCTGAGCCTTCCCTTCTCCAGGCTAAAAAATCCCAGTTCCCTCAACCATTCTTCATAAGATTGTTTCTCCAGACCCTTCACGAGCTTCACTGCCATCTTCTGGACACGTTCCAGTATATCAGTATCTCTTGTGTTGTGAGAGGTCCAAAATTGAGCACAGTATTTGAGGTGCACCCTCATCAGTGCCCCGTACATGGGAATGATCACTGCCCTGGCCCTGCTGACTACTCCATTTCTGATAGAAGCCAGGATGCCATTGCCAATCTTGGCTGCCTGCGTACAAGCTGGATCTTGTTCAGCTGACATCAATCAACAGTCCCAGGTCCTTTTCCACTGAGCAGCTTTCTAGCCACTCTTCCCCAGGTCTGTAGCACTGCATGGGGTTGTTGTGGTCCAAATGCAGGGGCAGGCACTTCTGCTCAACATAGTGTCACTTACAAATTTACTGAGGCTGCACTCAATCCAATCATCTACATCATCAGCGAAGATATGGAACAAGACTGGCCCTGATACCGAGCCCTGAGGGATGCCACTATAGTGACTGGTTGCCAACTAGATATGCCACCATTTGCCACCACTCTTTGGGCGCTGCCGTCCAGTATTCAACACAGTGAAGTCAATTCTTAGCCTAGTGCCTTTGGACTTTATTGGAAAAGTCTCCTAAACAGAACAATTTCAAATGGTGGGATGAAGAGAGATACCAGAAAGACTTTCTTGTAAATGCAAAAAGATATGGGCACATCTCCTGCAAATATGGGCTTCCCTGGTCCTCAATCAGCACTTTACCTTTGGCTTGGCAGCTTTGTAAGCTGTTATTATGTCCTGAATAATAAGGCCCACTTTCTCTGTATTAATGGTGGCAGATGTTTGCTACCATGCATCATAAGTCTGAAGGTGTGTTTCCATTGTAAATACAGAGGATGAAACCTACTATTTGAATGTCATTCCCACAGCTCGACTAACACTCTGTCACTGTCATTTCAGCATCCTAATTACATCAACATTGTCCTTTGTGACTCATACTGCAGATTTCCAATCAAAATGTCTCTGATGAGGCAAGTAGTATTATGGCAATCAGGCAGCTGAACAACATCTCTAAATAATCCTAGCCAGTTCAACATCCCAACTGCTCTGTAGAACATTGATGTGAACAGTTAAATGTAGCAGGAAGGTACACATCGCTCTGAACTGCTCCAGCTTAGATAGCTATTGAGGAACAATTAAATATGCATGAGAATTGCCAGACTTCAGTGCATCTCACCCCTGGAACCTAGATAACATTGAATGATGGTAAAGAAACAGCAAGAAAATATAATTTATGTCTGTTAATATCTTCCCTGTGTGCTTCCATACATGCAAATGAATTCCCACAAAAAAATTCCCACACCATAGAAGTATTAAAAATGTTTTCCCCAGGAAGCCTTATGTTCCTGGGTACTACAGCATTGTGAATGCACAGAACTTCCATTCTCCCAAAGAAATAAGTTTCTAGGAATCACACCTGTAGAACAAAGGTCCAAAATTAATCTGGTGTACCCCAAAAACTAGAGATGAAAAAAACACAGTACTGACTAAAAGAAATCTTCTTGTGGGATTTGTGGGAAAACAGCTCTGGAGTTTCACTCTTTGACACTTTCAGTGTAGTTTAAAGAGCTTACTCCTTGTTCTCTCAAGGCAGAGGATTTTTAACGTGAAGTTTTGAAGTAGTCTCAAACAAATGCTCTTCTTTTTACCTTGTTTTTTTTCTTTTTTTTTTTTTTTCCCTTAGATGTCGCAGATCTGAACTATGACTGCAGAATACTTTGTGTCTTGAGGAAAATTAGGCTGAATACATTTGGCTGCAAGGCTTCATTAGGAACTGGTTTAGCAATTGAGTAGATCCACAGAAGAAAAATGCTTGAGTGAAATTCTCTGTATTTTGGAACTCATCAGAGATATGGCATGGACATGGTATGAACTACTCTAATGCTATTACTCGCACAGGATGACTGCTATAATTTAGAGAAATTTGCCATAGATTAGATGGTCCCTTGCTGTTTTAGTGCATACTCAGACTATGCTAGTTAGGATGTGTTGTGATGTATTTTCTGTACAGTTTTGGGTGGGTTTTTTTGTTGGTTATTTTCTTGTGTTTTTTTTTTTTTTTTTTTTCCCTTAAAATGATCCATGTAGTTTTGTAGCAGAGTCCCATTTTCTATTTAGTACTGCAGGACTAGGACACTGGTAAAGCAAAGATTCTTGCTGCTTAAGCTTTCCCCTCCCTGAGAATGGTATGTCACTACTGTCTGCACAAGGTTGCCATTTGGTAAAGAAAACAATGCCTGTGGCTTGCTAGAAATTCTAAAATCACTGCCCTCACTTCTAAAACATGAAGTGAAATGAAGAATGTGTTTAATTTGTGATAGTGCAAAAATACACATAACTTTTATTCTGCTGAGGAAAGTTATCCTGAAAAGAATAAACCCAAACATTTCAGAACTGCTTATACTATAAGTGGCTAAGTGATCTAGGATCTGTTCTTGGGCAGCAGGAATCTCATCTTCTACCATCAGAACTCTCTGTTGTGAATTGGGCATTGATCTGCAGCAAGTCTTCCCAAATGTGCTTGTTCCCCATTCACATTCTACTCTTTTCCACAGATTTTCCTCAGATTTTTTGATCTTAATATTCAATCAAGGTGTCCGTTTTTAAAATTGCTTCCAAAGGATTGCTGACTGTTACAGCACAGATTTGGAAGTTCTGCTATCTCTAAGGCATAGTTAGCCTGTGAACAAGCTTCCTTTTCCAAGTGACTGTGGAAATCATGACTGGCCTGGTATTAAAAATGTTGCTATGAAAAGGAAGGGAGGGAGGGGGGGGGGAGGAAGGAGAGAAGGGAGGAAGGGAGGGAAGGAGGAAGGAAGAAAGAAAGGAAAAGCGTTAGACTGTGGCAGATACGCAGTAGTGAAAGAAAAAGTATTTAAGGACATCTGTCTGATTTTAGCTCTTTACTACATGTTACTGTTGTGTTATGCTATTGTGGCCTGTTGCTATTAAGACACAATAACAAAGGAATAACTTGAAAAAGATTATAAAGATTTTGGTTGTGATGGGCTCTACTGTCCATAAGGCAGAATTTAGCCCTATTTCCTTCTTTAGTTCTCTTCTCTCAGTTAGTTCAGATTATTTCCCCAGATCATGATTTCCAATTCAGAGCAATCACAGATGTGATCACTGGTAACCTCTTGCAATGAAACTGTCTGTTGCAAATCTGTAAAAATATGCTGTTTATAAACTCGTAATATAGCTTCATGAACTTAGTAATCTTGTCATCCATAAGGTTAAGAAATCCACCACTATTTTCAAAACTTAGGCATTTTAATTAACTTAGAGACTTCAATTTCCTAAAAGTTAGATGTCTGTTCAAAGCTGATTTTATAGTCTACTTCTTATATTAAAGGAGAGAGCTAGACATCTCAGTAAGTAATTCAGCTCATCATAAAATAACTGACTGGGAGGGAGAGTAGATACTTATTTCCCCTTGGGCTCTAGAGTCATCAATCCCCTTGGAGTGAAATGCATGAAGCAAGGTCGGTCCTTTCTGGGTTGGCAGGTAAGGGATGTAAGGAGCAGCTGTCTATAACAGGAGAACAGGAGAATTAAATCCAAATCCCTTCTATGTTTGATTTGGCTTCCTGTCTTCTCATAAAGAAGCTTAACATCTTAGAAGACATATAGAAATAAAGGCCTTCATGCATTCTAGGTGAAACTGAAATGTTTAAATACTTTAGTGAAGCATTAACCTGACCAAAACACTGTGGCTGTGGCGACAAACGTCTTCCATCTGTGATGTATCCTACAATATAGCACCTTTATGTGAGACACTGCAGAAGGTGTAAATCTCTGCTTCAAAACTTCAAATAAAACAGACTTTAGGGGACTGGAGCACCTCCTGTATGAAGATAGGCTGAGAAAGTTGGAGCTGATCAGACTGGAGAAGAGAAGGCTGTGCAGAGACCTCATAGCAGCCATGCAGTATCTGAAGGGGGCCTATAGGGACTCTTCATGAGGAACTCTAGTGACAGGAAATGGGGTAATGGGTTCAAACTTAAACAGGGGAAGTTTAGATTGGATCTGAGGAAGAAATTCTTTACTGTCAGGGTGGTGAGGCACTGGAATGGGTTGCCCAGGGAAGTTGTGAATGCTCCATCGCTGGCAGTGTCCAAGGCCAGGTTGGACAGAGCCTTGGGTGACATGGTTTAGTGTGAGGTGTCCCTGCCCATGCAGGGGAGTTTGAACTAGATGATCTTAAGGTCCTTTCCAACCCTAACTATTCTATGATTTTATGATCATGGTATTGCAGGTGAGTACTTTCAGCTACATGTCAAACAGATATCCTTCCCCTCTCTCCATGCTGACTCGTGAAGCTCAGGCATGCTCCAAAAATGGCAATGAAGTCCAAGGATGCAGATAACACAGGGAGAACTCATTTTGATTTGAGAATCCTAGCAGGGTAATTGTATAACCCTGCACTTTTAACTGTTCAATCATGGTAAAAGGGCCCTTTGTTTCCTCAGAGCTCAAGGGCCAATAAATGGACTTTTAAGGCTAACACTTCACAGACAAAATCTTGGATGCAGAGATCTCCAGACAGGGGAAGCCTATGTGGCAGCTGAGAGAGTATAAGGTCTCACAGGTGCCTAAATATTTGAATTTAACAACATGAAGTGCCTATAGGTCAAATGTTTTCTTTTTATGTCAGAACCTAAAAATTCAACTAACATGCCAGGGTGAATTTTGTAGTTTCTGGGTATTATTGTATTCAATAATTAACATTCATGCTTTCAAATACTGCCTTTTCCAACCCTTGTACTTTTGAAAATGAGAGGTTAGAAATTGTTGTATAACATGCTTTTAAAAACTACCCTCCCAATTCTTCAGAAAAATATAGAGCTTTTGATGGTTCAAACAGCGCTTTAATTTTCATAACAGGCTTGCATAGAATGTTACGGAGAAGAAATAAAAAAGGAGAATGTAAATGCTAGCCTTTTAGAGCTTTGATGTTTGAAAATGGAATCCAATTAAACCTCTGCGTTTGATAGTCTATGTCTTCATAAAATTTCTGTGGGTGTTATTGGCTGATTTTACCATGAAAACATGAAAAAATATCATCATTATTTTCAGATTTGTGTTTTTTTTTTTTTTTTTTTTTCCATCATAATCACATGAGAAAACTGCTTGAATATACTCAGTATTAAAATAAGCAAATAGTTTTTAAAGGAGAGAAGGTAATTAACTTCACTTCTTAATGATGCTTTTAATTTAGACTATGCATGGTATGCATCATGAGTGAGGGAGACATTAAAGAAAAAGACTGTTCTTTGGATAAAGAGCCAAACTGGAAATCAGCAGAATTTGGGTCTATTTTCATATCTTCAGCAGACTTACTCTGTGACCTTAACCAAAGTACTTAATTATTCTGCTCCATAATTTATCTATGAAATGGAAATAATGACTGTCAACTTACTGAGAGGTTGTGGGGATTATTTAATATTTAGATCTTCAAATAGAATACACATAGAATTCCAGACTATGATGGATGATTAACATTCTTTTTCTATTACCGAAATCTGAAATTAAAGACTTGCTTATTTATTGTAGAAAAATCTTCATTTTTTATAGCCCTTCATCCAACAACTACTCTGCCTGAAATGTATTGAGTAACAAATGCAAAGTCCTTCTCTTGGCTCTTAAATCTAATTAATAACCAAATTACTCTTAGAGACAGCAGAGAACAACAATGACCAAGTCTACCTTTGTTGCTTGCACCTACCATTTCCACAGAAGGATGAGTTAAGGTTATCTTCCAGATAATGTATATATAGCATAATCTAACATTTTTAAAAATAACTAAAACCAACAGAGAGCATATTGTCTGCAGGTTTAGCATGTAGATCCAGGAGATGGAAAAAACCCACAACTTTCTGCTGCTTGTCAGAGCTGACGAGTATGCTTGCAGGCAACAGAAAAGATTTGTTTGGAAGGTGCTGGGCTTCTGAAACACAGATCTAGCCAACACAGCTGCTGAATCTGGCTACCTCAGATAGCATATTAAGCAAATCTCTCAAGCAGAAATAAAAAGAAAAAGGCTTTATGCCTCAGAGGTGTGCCAAACACACTGATACTGATGAATTGTTCAAAGTGATGTTACAAGTACCCATTTTTAACCAACAAGTAATTACCAAAAATGTCGTTAAAAATTCAGTATACAAAGGTAAATGACCTTTGTAATCCAAACACTTTCTTGTTGTTATTGAGTGTACTTCATGAATTATTACTTTGGATTGGGTGGTCAGGTGAAGTTACCGACTACTGGAAAAAGGGAAATATAACTCCTATTTTCAAGTAGGGGAAAATAGATGAGCCAGGGAACTACAGACCAGTCAGCCTCACCTCTGTGCCTGGCAAAATCTTGGAGCGGATTGTCCTGGAAGG
>JASSUY010024341.1:10561-52365 GCA_032466535.1 Forpus xanthops | reverse complement strand
AAAGGACCTTAAGATCATCTAGTTCCAAACCCCCTGCCATGGGCAGGGACACCTCCCATTAAACCACTAAACATGGTGTGAATGTGTTTCCTCGTTAGCCCCATGCAGGACAGCAAAGCGGGTCTGGGTGGGGACATCAGATTTAGGAGGAAGCCCCTCGCTTTTAGTTGTCCTTTTCCTCCTTTAATTTATTGGGTTCTTCCTTTTTTTTTTTTCCTGTAACTACTGCCCAGCTTTTTGGGTTAATGGCCTCCTTCTTTCCTCCATGAGCTACAGTGGACATTTAAGGCCCATGCACAGTTTGGACCTGGAGGTATGTCATGGTTTAAGCCCAGCTGGTACCACATAGCTGCTTCCTGACTTCCCGCCCTTCCTCCCCCCTGCTCCTGGGTGGATGAGGAGAGAAGTCAAAATAATGTAGCTCCCATGGTTTGGGACAAGAACAGTCCAGTAACAAAGGTGTAACACAAACCACTACTGCTAACCACCAATAATAATAAGGGAAATAACAAGGGGAGAGAATACAACCACTCAGCACCTGCCGACTGATACTCAGCCCAATTGAGCAGTGATCTAACCCTTTCGGATAACTGCTCCCAGTTTATATAGTGGGCATGACATGCTGTGGTATGGAACACTCTTTGGTCAGTTTGGGTCAGGTGTCCTGCCTCTGCTTCCCCCCAGCTTCCCCTCCTACCTGGCAGAGCATGAGACTCAGAAAGTCCTTGGTCAGACTAAGCATTCTAAACAGCAGCTAAAAACATTGGTGTTAGCAATGTTATTCCCAGGTTGAAAGTCAAAAACACAGCATTGCACCAGCTACTAAGGAGAAAAATGACTTCTACTGCTGAACCCAGGGCAAGGAAGCAGTGCTGCTTCCTCTCAGCATCCCTGACATCTTTTAGCCTATCGACAGTGTCCCACAGCTCAGCCCCTGCTGCAAGAGGACCTCCACCAGGGTGCACCGAGTGCAGCCCTGGCCATTGTTCGTCCTCACCTCTGAAGACCAGTGGAGACACTCTACACTCCGAGCTCTGCACGGCAGCCTCCCCTCTCCAGCTCTGTCTGAGTGCTTATGCTGGCCGCCGCCGGGGCAGCCAGAGCAGACCTCCCAGACCAGGCCCTGCTCATACAGCGAGTGCTCACCATCCCGCTCACCTGCCCACACAAACTGCCTTGATCCGCCCTGTTCGCTGCGCTCCCTGGGGCAGGATTTTACCCTGCCAGGGCTGGTGCCGCTCCTCCTGACACAGCCCCCTGTGAGTCAGCTGCTCACATCAGTTGAACTGCCGGCTCCTGGACAAGAGCTGTGGAGCAGTTGAGGCTCTCTTGATGGCCGTTGTCGCTCTGAGTTGAGGCTCCTGGACACTGAGCTTCTCCCCGCTCAGGTGTTGAAGGCATCCTCGCTTGAGCTACTCACCTCAGCAATACTTTCTAATGGAAATATTATAATGCACTCATAAAGATATGAGTGCTTATGCATTCATACTGATATAGAATCATAGAATAGTTCCTTAAGTAGCTCTAAGGTCCACAATAGCTAGTCCACTAATGATAAGCTTGTATCCTCAGAAATTATTTGCACTAGCCTGTTTTGAAATTTTCATTTGTATAGAAAATATGAGCTAAATGATACAATTCTATTTCACCCCACCTTCCCTCTGTGCCGCTGCTATTCTCTGCTTTTTTCTCAGCAGATGATATAGCTGGCATCCAGCTTCTGTCTTCTAACAGAAAGTGCACCTGTGTTTCTTATTTCTGGTGTTTCTGCATTGGTGGTAGGATCCAAAATGGCCCTGGTGAGCTGATACAGTCAATGATATATTCCATCTTTCAGCAATTTTTGTGGCATTTTGAAATCTTTTTTTTATAAGAAGTCTTAAGGATGACTATGCAATTCCAAGAAATTCTTTAGTGGCAGGGACTAGCAATTAAAATTATTAAGATTTGAAGCTTCTGTATTTGCAGATGAAAGACATCCAATGTTAACTCTCAGAATACGCTTAAATTAATCACATTACTGTAGCCTCATTTGTATTTGAAAACTCGTCTCTGGGCCTCATATCCTAAAATGAGTTAGTGTTCTTTTTGTCTAGTACCCACATGTGCACCATTTGGAACAGAAGAAAAAGATGTTTCTGTGCAATACATGGTGCATTAGTTTCTAAAGTGTTGTCTGAGAGCACCCACCCAGCTACTCTCCCTCTTCTGCTGCGCAAGAAATAGAACAGCAGTGAAAAATAGGAGTGTTTTTTTATTAGTATTTCTTGTCCAACATTTCAATCTTTCTAGTTTTATATTGTAAATGGACAAATCATGAAATGTCTTCATAGGTGTGAAAAGACACCATCTAACTTTCTCTTTGAATAGATGTTGTAGAAATACTTAACATACTATAGAAAGATATTCAGCTGACAGGTGAGGGGACTGCATTGGTTTACAACCTCAGCAACTACCTGAGTTTTATTCTGTCCTAATGAATTCTTAGAATTCCTGACACTGCAACTAGCATACTTTCAGTGTTTGGTTTCAGATTACTGATAACATAATGCAAATTCATCAGACAGCAACGCAGATGAATGCAGAACTTGTTAAATGAATGATCTCAAAAGAGTCAGTGGTAAATCATCAACTGGAAGTCATCCTAGGAGGTTCCTTGGGGATCAACATTAGACTCAGTGTTATTCAACTTTTTCACCCATGAGTTAAAGCATAAACATTAATCATTCTTAGAAAATTTGTGGGTGGCAGAAAGATTGAAGAGTCAGTAAATAATAATGAGGACAACAAAGCCGTACACTGAGCTCTGAATTTCTGGTGAAATGAGATAATTCAAAAAATAATAATAGAAAAAACCGACCATGTTGCAACTCAATCAAATACAGAACCAGGCATGGAAGAAAATTAATTAGGCCAACTCAACAGGGTGGGCATCTTTGTCTGGGAATACATTGAGTCAGGAAGCTCTAAGTATCATAGTGGAGAGGGATTTTTGGCACAAATCTGAAAAAAGCAATTGAAACTCTATAAATAATGGAGTGAAAAATGGGATTTGGAATTTTTATATCTTTATTTGGCAATAGTGAGACAGATAAGAGAATACCTTGTCAATTCTGTTGCCCACAGTTTAAAGAATTTTGGATTCAAATTTTATTTTTTTTTTTTAATCTGGAGATCTACAAAAGAGACACAAAATGTGGCAAATTCACAAAAGGTTGAATAAAATGTCTACAGTTAGGCAATTTAAGAGCTTGGTTTGTTTAGTCTACCGAAAAGATTGAGTAGTGACTTAACTGAGAGGTAACTGTGAAAGTATAAGTACTCTCACAATAAGAAAACAGAGTACTAAAGTGTTCTTTAATCAAACTAAGAAAGGGATAATAAGAACTAATGGCTGGAAGCTGAACTAAGCCACATGTTTAGCATGAGTGGTTAACCACTGGAACAAGTTATAAAACGGTATGATCGCTTCCCTATCTTTTAATGTCTACAGATCAAGACATATCCTCTTTCTGGAAGATATGCTGAACCCAAACACTAGTTACTGGCCTCAGTACAGAACAATGGGATAAAATGTGAGGCACATAATGAAAAGCTAATAACACAATATAATTACCTTTCATGGTGTTAACCTCTCAAAAAAAAAAGTACTTAAGCGGTAACTCCATGGTGCATCTCTCAAATAGCTCTTGTTATGTGTAGGACCAATCCTTGTACTGCTTCTGTCTGAGACACCCTAAATTCTTGAGTAAGTTTTAAACGGCACTGTAGCAAAGTGTCTTTCGAAAACATGTTCTAGAAAAGATGCATTAGTATGAAAGTAGGAATATAATAAAAAGTATTTCTAAAATTAAAATTGTGTTCATAGTTTTAGCAGTCTTGGCATAATAGGTGAGCAGTTATGGTGTCATTATTTAGTCTATTATCTGAGCAAGTAAGTTCATATCAGGGTTAGCTTTGTTTAAATAAAGTCTCAGGCTAGCTTTGCATTTTCTAGTCTTTTCTGCCAGTAAACAGGTCACCTCCCAGTAACACAGCTGTGACAGGCTCAATAGTGTGGTTTCAGGGCATCATCTTTTCAGATGACAGAGTAAACATACCCATTTGCTATTCCAGAATAAAGGAAAAAAATTGTGGATCATCCTCCATAATCAGAATTCTCTGTCTGGGACTGGAAAAAACATTATCTCCAAATCACAGAAATATAAAATGTCTTGATGCATATGAAGACAGCATCATCTAAGCTTCAACGAACAAATATTGCAGATATACTCGACAAACTGTAGAAAGGCTTTCAGCTCATGGGTGAGAGACATACACTGCTTTACAACTGAGGCAACTACGCATGCATTGTGGAGCTGCTGGGTTGAAGGATTAGGCAAAAGAGTAGGGCTATTCTCCCAGATACAAAGAAGCTCTATGCCTCTGGTAAATTAGCAGAAATGGATAAGGTAATAGCATAAGTATACGACATGGGTTTTACCTAAGAAGAAATAACAGAATAGAAGTAATCAGCTGCAGACTTGTGATTATTCATAAATATTGTGAAGAGCAAGAAAGGCATTTTTTTCCTTTACAATGAATCACATACAAGGCATGCTTTTTTTTGTGAGAAAGTTGATCAAATTTAACAATATTGATTCAGAAATTATCAGTGTTAGAGCCAACTTTTAATCACTCAAGTAGTGCAAAGTTTTCCTATCTCCACCCAGGTTTTGACTTAATTCTGTGGCTTTTTTTAATCTAAATTTACAATGTTATTACCTATAGTACATAATTTTTCAATCAATTCTTTCTAATGTGGTATAAAATTATATTCACCGTGGCTGTAAAAGAAAGAATTTTCTAAATAATAAAGAAAAGGGAATGAGGCCTGTAGGAAAATGTGTGACATAAACTAAGTTGTAAATGCAATTATCAAGGACTGCACAATCTGTTACAAAATGTATTTCACAATGTGTTTAACTTGGCCCCAGGTGCTGATTCCCTTCAGCTTCCAAACTAACTGCACTTGAGGAGAGTCTAGCCATTGTCACTGGATCTTCTGAGTGAAATGTAGACCTAGGTATCATTTCTTCTGGTTTTCTTTGGTCAGGATATATCTTTGTTGGATGGCCCTTGCACACTTATAGAAAATTTCTAACCTTTGAATTACTTGTGGATGATATCCCCAGAATTTCACCCAGCTAAAGTATGCTCGTCTAATCTTTCCTGGCTAGTGTGAGGAAAAAAAAAATAAAAAAACAGAAAATAGTCTGGTATCATGGATTTTCTTTTAAAAGTTCTTTGAAAACTTCAAAGATTTTGCAACATATTCTACATTTAGTTCTCTCAGTCACCAAGTTATCACAAGCACACCAGGAGGGTGAGACTCTTCAGTGTTACTATCTCCTGTGATTTTTTTATACCTGTGGCATTTTGTTCTTCAATGAATATCCAAATTACCCACATTTAAGGAAATGGTTCTACACAATCTTTTTTGGGGTGGTAGAAGGAGAAAGGAGAGAAAACCAGTCAGCCTCTTCCTGTTCCAATCCTGGAATTCCACCATCCTCAGACAACACTCACAGACACATCAGTTGGGTGGAAATGCTAGTTCTTCTGGGGCTATGGTTTTAGCTAAATCAGAGAAGTTTCTCCAGTTATTAAAATGAACCTACAAAATCACCCCTATACAAGAAGCAACAATCAGCTGAGGGGCTTAATCTTTAGGTATAGTAGCCATCAATAAGTCACATTTCTTTGGGAAACAAACGTAACTGCTGGTGAGTGTATTTTACTGTTGTAAGTCAAGGGAGCCAATAGTCTGTGCATTAGTGTCAGTTGTTAAATTTAAGTAGGGAAGAAAGTACCTTTAAAGAACTTTTTCAACCTAAATATTTCTATATTTCTATAGTTCCATGAGGGCAAATACTGCTTTCTTTGTGATAAAAGCTTATTCCCGCATAAAGCTGTCAATTTAGTAGATACTGAATGGGTGCCATGATCAAGATGAATGCTTGTTCTTAATAAAACCTTGTGTTGGGTAAGAAAGCAGTAGCCTTCACCTCAGGCACTTCATTAACTGAGCAACCAACTGATAATGAACCATTGCATCATTATTGCTTAAATAATGATGTTATACTAACTGAATATAAAGCAGCATTATTGGGATGTAGGAATATGCTCATGTCCAAAAATACCTTAGTTCTTATTTGCTATATACAAAGATATTGTTATTTGCAAACCAGTATTTTAAGAATAAGTCTACTTGCAGTTTCTATTGGATGTTTCTCAGCAGAACTAATGCTTATATAATCACTTAGATTTTATCTTCTCCTGTCCAACATTCCAAACAATTTGGGTAATATGCAGGCCTGGTTTGGTTGCATTGTCTTCCCTCCATCACACTTTCGAATTTTGTTTATAATTCTTCCTCTACAGTGAAACTTCACTGCAGTATCACATGAGGAACTACCAGTTAAACAGGACACAAGAACAGTAACATTTTAATAATAGCTTAAACAAGAAACAAATATGATTTCTGTTGGTAGGAAGTCTATCAGTTTGGAGAATCTCTAGTGGAATTCTTCAGGAATTGGTCTTAGAGCCATTATTATTTGATATCTTCTTTAATGGCTTTGATACAAATACTGGGAGCGTGCTAATGAAATTTTTTTGATGACAAAAACTTTGGCAGAGTGGCCAATACTGAGGAGAACTGGAATATCATGCAGGAAGAAGTAGATGACCTTGACGATTGTAGTAAAAGAAGCAAGATGAAATTTAATAGTACAAAGTGTAAGGTCATGTACTCAGAGACTAATAACAAGAATTTCTGCTATAAGCTGGGAACTCATCAGCTGGAAATAGTACAGGAGGAGAAAGACTTGGGTTTAATCAGTCAGTCACATGGTGATTATCACTACCTGTGTGAAGCTGCCATAAAAAGGAAAGTGCAATCTTAGGATGTGCTAGGATGTTTTCTAATACTGGTAGAGAATACACTTGCAGAAGGACTTTGCATGATGCCTGTGGAATAGCAAGTACAATTCTGTTGCAAGACAGTTGCATTCAAACCAGAAGTGCTTTAGAGAGGCAGAAAAGAAATGCTAAGGAGCCCAGGGGACACCTGAAAAGCACCTTAACTTCTTTAGCTTAGCAAAATGGAAGCTGACAGAATATAGATGTACTTTGTAAATCCACTGTACAGCAGGAGGAGAGCTAAAAAATGAAAATCAAAGAATCGTAGAGTTATAGAATGATTAGGGTTGGAAAGGAATTTAATATCATCTAGTTCTAACCCCTCTTTCCATGGACAGGGAAGAGTCCCACTAGGTCAGGTTACTGAAGATCCTGTCCAACCTGTTCTTGAACACTACCGGGGATGGAGCATTCACAACTTCCTTGGACAGCCTGTTAAGTTCCCTGCCATCCTCATAGTAAAGAATTTGTTCCTTATATTCAACCTAATTCTCCCCTGTTTAATTTCAAAGCAATTTCTCCTTGTCCTATCACTACAGTCCCTGATGACTCCCTTCTGGCTTCCTTGTAGACCACCTTCAAATACTGAAGACAGACTACGAGGTCTCCATGCAGCCTTCTCTTCTCCAGGCTGAACAGCCCAAATTTTCTCAGCCTCTGCCAATTTTCTTAGGCTGTCAATTAACTAAAGAGAAATGAATTTGTGTGGAAATTTGAAAAATGCTTATAAATGTGAGTATAAAGTTCTGCAATGGCACTAATGAGAATTAACAACTATCTGCATTTAACATCAAGCTCAAGAGGCTTACAAAGAGATTACGTATTGAACTTGCCTCTAATAGTCAGGGATATCTTCCTTTCCTACTGCCTTAAATCCTAAATGGCTATTGCCAGAAACGTTTGCTGTTAATTTCTCCCCTTAAACTGAAACTAATAAAATGGATGTCTCATATTCATAGCCAGTCCCATCATGCCCTTTTGGAGGGTTTCAGTTAAACTGTTTTAAACCATAGTTCAGTGAGAATGTCTGATGCTGACAACTGTGTTCAATTAATATCCTTTGGTATACAATTACTTTCAGCCAATGAAAAAGCGCTTTAGTAAACATGTAATTAACTTTCTAGGTGAATTGCTTTGCATTGGCATTGCGAAAAAGCTATCAGAAATAGTAAAATATGCACTTTTTGTAAAACCCCATACCAACTAAATGCTTTCAATTAAAATTTCTTAAAAGTACTGAAGAAAGCAAGTGCAGGATAATATGAAAAATTCTCAGATGTTTTCCTCTTGGTAGCTGCATACCAAAGAGGATGACTAGTGATGAAACTATGCAGAATACAGTTTCAAGGTGCACGGTAACCACAAAAAGAATTTCATATCTAGATGGTAATGAAAATACCCTACAATAATTCCCTGTCTTTTTAACTGTGCATGAATGAATGAAGCAGAGATGCCTTTGAAAATGCTTTGCCCAATGATTCAGTTGGACTCACATTAGGAGGCAAGAAAACAGTGACATATCTGTACTATCGCTTTAGACATGTTCAAACAACCTAATTTATTTCAATCAAGTGCATTTACTCAATTCTGGCTATAAAAAACAACAGTCTGACAGTTTAATAATATCTTGGATGCAGAGAAGTCTTCATTGCCACAGAAAAAACTTGGGTATGGAAGCAGCACAGAATTCTTGCTTCTGGAACAGTGCCTCATGTTATGACAAAAATGAAGTATTCAAACAAGTGGAATTCAGAGTTTTTCAATACTGTTACAAGAACAGTCTTTGTGCTTATGACTATAGAAATAGGGAGGATGTAGAAAACCAAGTAAGCCAACAAAAGGGAAAATAAATGTAAAAGCAGAACTAAATTTCAATTCAGCATAAAGGAATAATGGAAATTAAAAGGCCTTACACTGAAGGAGGAACAGTCCAGTTGAACATCTTTTGTTTGGAATGGTAGATAAGAAGATCTGAAATACAATATGTGCAGACAAATTTTCAAACTCACACATTTTCTTTAAATCCTCTACTGTTAGACTGCAGATATAACCCCAGTATATGAAGACATTTTTACATTAGATTTATGAGAACGTATGAAATACCAAAAGCATGCAGAAAAGGATACAATATAATTTTTTGTTTGGTCACAGAGAGCTGTGGTCAATGGTTCAATGTCCAAGTAGACACCAGGGACAAGGGGTGTTGCTCAGGGGTCAGTATTAGGACCAACACTGTTCATCATCTTTGTCAGTGACATGGACAGTGGGACTGAGTGCACCCTCAGCAAGTTTGCGAGTGACACCAAAATGTGTGTTGTAGTCAACACACTTGAATGAAGGGATGTCATCCAGAGGGATTTTGATAGGATCTTGAGCTGTGGGCCAGAGCAAACCTCATGAAGTTCAATAAGGCCACGTGCAAGGTCCTGTATGTGGGTTGGGGAAATCCCAAGCTTAAGTACAGGGAGGGAGGAGAATAGGCTGAGAGCAACCATGAGGAGAAGGACATGAGGGTATTGACTAAGCTTAACATGAGCCTGTGGTGCGTGCTCACAGCCCAGGAAGCCAACCATATCCTGTGCTGCATCAAATGAAGCATGACCAGAAGGTTGAAGGAGGTGATCTTGTCCCTCTACTTTGCTCTCATGAGACCCCACCTGGAGTAGTACGTACAGTTCCGGTGTCCCAAACACAAGAGATATAGACCTGCTCAGGTGAGTCCAGAGGAGGTCCACAAAGATGATCAAAGTGCTGGGGGCACTTCTCCTATGAAGACAGGTTAAGAGAGTTGAACTTGTTCAGCCTGGAGAAGGTTCAGGGAAGACCCTATAAGTCTTCAAGAATCTAAAGGGGGGCTACAAGAAATATGGTGAGGGACTTCTTACAAGGGCATGTAGGGATAGGACAAAGGGGAATGGCTTTAAATTGAAGGAGGGAAGACTTAGATTAGACATCAGGAATAATTTCTTTGCTGGGAGGGTGGTGAGACACTGGTACCGATTGCCTAGAGAAGCTGTGTGTGCCCCACTCCTGGAATTCTTCAAGCCAAGTTAGGTGGGGCTTTAAGCAACCTGGCCCAGTGGAAGGTATTTCTTCCCACAGCAGGGGGGTTAGAACTAGATGAGCTTTAAGGTCCTTTCCAACCTGAATCATTCTGTGCTCCTATGATTCTGTAATAGTGATTTCAAAGAATCCATGGGAAATGTGGAGAGGTATATTTAACACTATTTTACTTTTTGAAGAACAAATATAGTATAAACTTCCGGTGTGTGTTTTTTTGATTAAGAATACTCTTAGTCCTAAATTCCTAAATTCAGGTAGATCTGGGGAAAATATAATTTGATTATTCATTTTTTGTTATGGTTTATGTTCATTTTTTTTCTTTGTTTTAAGGAAAATACTTGTATGATAATAGAATAATTGAATTTCATTTCACCTCTTGTATATTTTCTGCTACAATTAGACTGAATGTCGTTAGACTGGGAGAAAAAGTGAAGTTATATATAGCAAGCAATTAAGGTCTAGAATTTTTAAACTGTCACGGCAGATTATAGAAGAAATTGTATCTTAACTGAATCTTCCCAGCATATAGTGTTATTTCTCTGTAGTCCATCTGCCTGTAATCCACTGTAAAAAGTAAATAAAGACCTTGAGTAATTCTTTTTTTCTTTTGTCTGTGACCTCACTTTCTTACATGATGCAAAATGTAGTAAGTGGTATATAAATATTAGCATACTTTCCTACCTTTTTCTTTTAACTTCTAGAAAGGGACAAATTATTGTTGTCTCTATATGAAGTAGTTTACTAAGAGGTTGTAGAGCTATGCTAACCATTTCAGGCGCTGCAAGTTTAAAAGCAACATTGTGACTTCTGGAAGAACCAAGCAAGCGGTACTGTCTTTTGCAAAAATTCGGCTGCCTGGACATGAATCTTGAAAAATGCCAACATTAATGTGATGAAGCCATTAGGTATTTTGGAGCATAAATTTACAGAGAATATGTGGGATTACAGATGCTACCAAATGCATGGAGACAAAATAAAAATGACAGCACCTATGTGGCAACATGAAGAGTGGGTGCAACGTTTCCAGAAGATATTAGGGTTGGTGTTCTTAACCACAGCAAGAAGAATGCAATATCATTCTGAGTACTGGTTTGTATAAACCAAATTGCATAAGTAAGTACCACAAAGATATGACAGCATAAGGTAAGATAAATAAATTATGAGGATGAAAAATAGGCCCTAAAAACAAGACAGGCACATAAATAGGCTAAATATACAAGACTGTAATGAGTTAAGACAATGTAGACTTGTTCTATCACATCAAAGCTAGTCAGGAGAACCATACTCAGTAAAACAAGACAAAAATGGTACTGAAACAAGGAAGGTCATATTGGAATAGGATAGTTACCTTCAAAATAAACAAATTAACAAAAAAAAACCAATGACAAAAAAATCCACCCCATGTCTGTGTCTTGGTTTCAGCACATGACAAGCTGTCATACTCAACCATCCTCCAGGCATGCCCGCTGCTCCCAACAGCAGCCCCACACCAAGAGTGATACTGGTCAAACTAGAGGAATCAGCCAGGTGGGAAACCCTTTGTGCACCAGTGACAGAAGTGACAAAAGAAGCTTAAAGTTTGCTGAGTTTGCTTACATCAAAGCAAATGAAGAACACAGCAGAACACAGGAGTCTGGGAGAAGTTACTAGAATAGCCACCTATATTCTGAAGAATAAGAAGACTTGCTCCACAAAATAGACAGCAAACACAGCTACACTGCTGGAGAGAAAAAGCATAGAAAAAAAAACTTTAGAAATGAAAGAAAATCAAGGAAGCTTCTGAAGTGTGAAATGAGACAGTCAGAGATTTTTTTTTTGAGAGAAGTGTAAGTTGTCAAAATGAGCATAACACAAAGAGAGCACTCAGAACATGGGCTAGAACGCAAAACAATTTTAAAAAAATAATGATTAGACCTTGAGAAATTCCAGAACTTCCAGAATCAAGAGGCAAATATATGCATAAAAATATGTGTGTGTGTGTGCGCGCGCACGCCTGTGTGTGTAACAAAGTCAGTACTGCTTAATTGTAAGGATAGATATATCTATGTTCTAGGCTGACAGATATTCAATTTGTTCACATCCTGGATCCTAACAGGCAACAATAACATCATTTTTAAAAGCAGTAGAAGTATTACTGACTGTGACCAGAAGCTGTAATCTTACTCTGACTTCAGATTTTTCCAAGATATAAGTTAAAGATGACAGTGATGCAGTTTAGAATTTTAATTTATTTCTAATAAGTGCTTTGGGAAGTTCGTAATATTTGTTGCGTTGACGTCTCCATGTGAAATCAATGGACATGTTACCAGTGTTGTAAAAAAGTCAAAATAAATAAATCTTTTATGAACTGTGTTGCTAAAGTTAAGTCACAATGGAAAAATTGATGGTTCTGTTACCTTTCAATGGTTTACAGTGATTGCTCTAAACTACTACATTAATTTGGTGGCATTGCTTAATAAGTTTTGCTCTGCAATTGTTTTTTATGATAGTCTAAGAAAATATCCACACAACACTGCAGAGCAGTTCCTCCTATATAAACTTCACAAGTGCCTTCCAGCAAAAGTGGAAATGTTTTCATACAAAAGCTTTTGAATATGGTTTATATGAAGATAAATGTGATCCAGTGATTAGAATAGAGTTATAAATTAAATAAAACATATTTTTCTCTCATTCTGGTATTATCCTGCTATGTGACTTCAAAACAGACAAGTAAAACTAAGTCTTGTAAGTGACATGGTACGCAGCTCGCAATGCCTACTGACAAATTTTCAGCAAGACAAAAAAAAAAAAAAGAGCATCAGAAATGAATACATCTTAAAAAAAAAAATATATCAGTGTCTTAGAATTGCTTTTCTTTCCAAATAGGAATTGCGATGTTTACATTGTATTTATGACAGAAGATCTGGAGTGTTATAAATGCAAAAAGCAGTATGAAAAAAATGCAGAAATCAATATATAAGCTCTCAAAATTATTAGTTTTCACCAACCTCTTTTTTAAAAATGATAGAGCTTACTCATTTTAATTTTCTCAACAAACAGTTCTAGACATTAATTTGATTTAAATTATACAAATGCTTGATACAATTTCTAGTTTAGAAAATGTTATCTCTATAGTAAGTGAATTGAGCAAAGAAGTATTACAATGGTCAATTCATTGACAGACATTGATTCACTTTTAACCAAACAATAAGCTTGTCATCTGCAAAAGAAAGAAATTTCAGTACAGCATTTAAAAACATACATAGGAATGCATCAGTAGGTGAAATAAGAAATCTTCTAAACCTATGGGTATTTTACCAATTTTAATCTTATAAAAGAGGAATTTAGGATGCATTCTAAGTATTCAGATTTTATTTTTTATATATGTTAACAAGCATTATTAAGGTTGCTGTGATAACTTGCCAGTTTTTCCTAATGGTCACACAAAGCTTTCATTAATGACCAGCATGAATTAAGACCTTCCTGTGGGCAACTTGATCTCAACTATGGACTTATATTAAGGGATTCTTAATTGAATGAACAATTTTAATTTTTTTGAAGAACAGTTGTTTTTCTTCACATTCTTACCCCCATTTAGCTTTTCTGATCCTGAGGTTTTACCTAAGGGCATAATTAGTAAACATTTGGGGCTAATGCCCAAACATAAGATTGAAAGCCATAATTATATTTTCCTATTTATTTAAGTTTTAATTTTTTTTCATGATCATGAAGACTATGAGAAGCATTTCAATCTTGAACTTTTTGGGTAATATGATGATTTTTTAAAAAATTACAAGTTTTAGCAACAAAAATTGAAGACGTGCTTGTTCAAAACTCAGAATAGTCCTCTATGGCACATGAATATGACTGTGTTTGACTTTGTTCTTATGATAGTAATGAGTTTATTTGTTACCTGTCTCAAGATGATGAGAAAAATCTCTGTTTCTGCTTTCAACAATAATACCTCATGTCAGTATCCTTTCTGATCATTACAAACCGTAATCTATAGCATGGTATCTGTAAATCAGTAGGAGGAAAAATATATCAGGAAAAAGGGTATCTAACAAATAAACCACCCAAACTATCTCTTTCATATTTCCATGTAATTTTAAGAATAGGAGAACCAAGTCTATTCATCTGTGTATTTGTATCTCAAACCAAACTAGAGAACCCAGTCAGTAAAGATATCATTGAAAGCAGTAATAGCAATAATTAATAGAAAATATTTGTTATGCTTGTCTAGTCAAAGCACTATGAAAACATTAGCTGCAGCAGCTACTTCTCAGCATCACTAATAATCCAACGTGCACACGCTGTTTATGCTAATGACAAAACAGAGGCGAAGTTGAAATAGCCAGGGGTATATTTCATGTGAGTCATGAAGACAGCAAAAGTTCATTGCAGTTGATCTTATATTCAGCCATTAAATTATAGAAAAAGTAAAACTATTGCTGAACATGGCAAAAAGTGACAGCATTTCATGAATCAAAAATTAAAAAGCTAGTTTGGTTTTGGCTTAGCAAGTTTTGTATTGTTGATGCTGTTATCTACTAAATGAGAGGAAATCTGAGGGGTTTTTTTTGTTGTTTTGGTTTGTTTTTTTTTTGCTATTAAGAAAGAGCTAGTACTGTGTGAAAGTTGCTAGTTTGACTTCTGAGATATCAGCAAGTTTGCTGATGTCAAGCTGTGGTGTGGTCAACATGCTGGAGGGAAAGGATGGTATCCAGAAGGACCTTGAGAGGTGGGTCAGCACAAGTCTCATGAAGTTCAACAAGGCCATGTGCAAGGTCCTGCACATGGGTCAGGGAAATCCCAAGCACAAATACAGGCTGGACAGAGACTGGATTGAGAGCAGCTCTAAGGAGAAGGACTTGGGGGTGTTGATTGACAAGCAGCTAAACATGAGCAATCAGTGTGCACTTGCAGCCCAGAAAGCCAACTATCCTGGTCTGCATCAAAAGGAGCATGGCCAGCAGCTCAAGGGAAGTCATTCTTCCCCTCATGAGAGAGTCACTACTGTTATTTCACCTATGTTACCCACACCAAATCCAGAGAAAATTATTACAATGGAAGTCAAATGGTCCCTATTTTTCTACCTACTTATCTATTTTTGCCACACGAGAGGACTGAAGTTGTGCAATTAATATCTGTAAGGTCTTTTGAAGAACTTGAATGTGTCTCAGAATAAATATTTTTATCAAGCATACTAAAAGCACCATTTAATAAACACTTTTGTGAGGACAATACGCAGCTTGGCACTGGTGGACCTTAATCCTTATCAACTTTTTTATATTCAGTGACATGCTGTACGAGCAAAAATGAAGGCACTAAATTTCCCAAATGTCTATATTGCGTCTTTTATACCTTACAGGAAAAATGTTGAAAATATTTTCCAGTTTGTCTTTCAGCAAAAATTTAAGATAATAATAATAATAATAATTTCTTACTTCTTCCTAAAAGAAATAAGATAGATTCCTGAAGGAGATCCAACTGGAGAACTTTTCTAGAGGTTAGTGACCTAGGAGGAAGTTCACAACTTCACAAGATTTAGCTATGAGTGATGTGCAAATGCAGAATGCACCCTAGGATGCGATGGAGGAGAAAAGGGAAGGAAGAGGAAGAAGGGAAGGAATTTGGATATTTTACAAACACATAGGATATTTGGAACACCCTGAGAATCCCTCTGTGCCACTTAGGCACTCAGAAGAGCATGCATTTATTCCACTGTATTATCTGTACATGTCCTCATGCTTATATAACTTCCTGTTAAGTCAGTGGACTTCTAAATATTGACATAGAAATATATATATCTATAATTCAAAGGTAAATTATAGCCTTTGTTTTGAAATTGCTTGGGCATAACATCATAAATATTGTTTATAGCATTATTTCTTTGAAAGTCATCTCATCATCTTCTGCCTGTTCTTACTGTAGCATATTCAGTTCTAACCTTTCCTTGAAATCTCATTTTAAAATAATGTTTATATTAATGGCCTTATAATAGGTTGTCATTTAAAATAAGTTTAAATGATTCAAAAGTAAGACCAAGCTTAAACCATTGTTCTGAAAAATGTTTCATTTATTGCATTCCTTGTGGCTATTTAAGTTAAAAATTGTACAGTTAGAGGGTAAATTGCAAATACAGTAGTCTGTTTTATCATTATGATGAAAACCGTACCAAAATTTGCAATATAAATTAAACTTTCCCTGGGACTTTTGACTTCTGATGCAAAGGTTGCTTTTATAAATGTTTCTTCAAAGCTCTGTAATACACCAAATTCATGTGATATTTAAATGATATATTGGCACTGCACCGTATCGTTTTGTCTAGGGACGCAGAAACTAGATGCAGACTCTTCAGTACACTAAGGAAACTGCTCAGTATGCAGAGGTTTGATTCACATGATTTCCATTAATTTTAATGGAAGCTACATGGATAAATCTGTGTGCTGAAATTCATGAGAAGCTAATGTCAATAGAATTTATTATTTCCAAATTTGCTCTCTGAACCTTTGTGCCTGGCTAGCTGTACCTCCCTAAAGGTCCTGGGATGAAGGAGGAGACAGAACAGTATGAAGTGATTAAAGCAAAGGCATTCAGATTTTAAGAGGTTTATGGTATGTATTCAAAGGTAGGAAATAAGTAATTAATATCAAATGGGAGAAAAGGTAGTTTTAAAATTGTGCATCCTTTAAAATCTCCTTTGAAAACATAATCTCCTTAAATCATACATAGTGCGTTTTGTACATGATATGTTTGGGTATTTTTAAGTAATGTAAGAAATATATACTGATTTCTAAATCTGACACTTCAGTGAAGTGTGCCAAATAGACTCTCATTTAGACAATAAACAACAAAAAAGTACTCAGAGGTTGTTCTTAGAATTTACCTTACATATGTAAATATAGTTGCTGGATTTCTGTGATTTTCAAACTGAAACAGATTCAAGCTGAACCCATTTGATATATCTAAAAAGTGTGAGGGAAGAAGAAAAAAAAAAAAAGATGAAGAAAAAAAAAAGATAAAGAAAAGCTTTGGAACATAATTAGGATGTTTAAGAAGAAACAGTTAAGTGCTAGCTTTGGGTTCAGCAGTTCCTGCCACCATTACCTCTGCAGAAATCAGTGGAACTAAACGTGGGTATGACTAAAACCAGCACACACTATGAAAAAAAAGGATCAAAATATGGTTTTTAATCTCTACATCTTAGCCTGTTGACTCAAACACTGAACAACTAATATGGTTTGAGAAATGTTCAGCACTGCCAAGTATACCATCCAAACGCAGTTTTTTGGCAGGATTATATGCAGCTTGCATTTATTAGATAGGCAGCTATTTGAGTTGATTAGCTACAAACATTTCATGAAAAAGAAATAATTTCTCATTCAGTATAAATACATGTAGTTTTCTTCACCACTTGCTGACTCAGCTTCACTTGTGGTCTGAAGGATGAAGTCATATGTTTTTTTCATATTCTTGTTTTAATTTGTAGTGTTGAGAGCAATAAAAGCAGTAGTCTGTGATAACTTGCCCTTGTTCTGTTGCACTGCTCCTAAGGACAGAAGCTAGAAAATCCTGCTAATGACTGAAGAAGTCACCATCAAACTTTCTTAAGAGAGTTAGAGAAGGAGACAATAGTGATACCAAATGCATTGACTATATACATCTGACAAACAACTTAAGGGCTGGCTCTAACTGTTATGAGTAAACCTGAACCCAGATCAGGACTTAGCAGAGATTGGGGAGTGAGATGTTTTCTTGACTGTCTCTCCTAAAGTAACCTAAGGAAACTGAGCTCATCAGAGTTTTTTTCTGGTTTGTTTTCTCCCCACCCTCTTTTTTTTTTTTAAATCCAGGAGAACTGAATGCGAACTTGCAGGCAGCTCTCTGAATGCTGGGCATCTCCAAGAAGCAAAAATTGCAAGTGACTTAACTGTTTAATGGAGCAGTTAAAAAATCATGGTCCTGATTTTCATACTGACTTTGGGACCATAACTGTTTTACTGGTTTCTTTTTCAGCTCACTGATATTCTCAGGTAATGCTGTGATCTGGGATATAGTTAGAACAGTCGTGGCCTGGAAGTAATGAGAAGGAAATAAGAGAATGACTTGGCACCCAGCACCTAGCTAATGAGTCCATCCTTCCAACAGTCTTTCACTTTACAGGGGGAAGGTTAGTTTTATTACTACTCCTTTTGCTTCTTTAGGGTATGTACTTGAAAGGGCTCACACTTAAGTCTTCTGGCTGTCCTCCATGCTTCTTAAAAATAACAATTACAGACTTTATTCTCCTCTTGATAGACTCTGAATTCCACCTGAGTGTGAATAGATTGATACACACATAGCTTTTGTTAAGATCCTATCTGATTTTTGACACAACAGCTTATAGTAAGGCTAATTTGTATGAAAGGCTATTGAAGACAATTGTCAGAGACCTGGGAAGACAGGAGCTATGCACTTGGAGAAAATGCCAGTTACATAAATTTAGAGGAATTGGCATTGTCACAGTATCAGCCACAGTGAAAGCATTATTGAAATTCACATTTGAAGAAAGAACATACTATGAATCACACATGTGATAGATTGCATGTAGGAGAAAACCAAACATAATGAAACATTGGAGCCATCTAATGCCACATAAAAAATATGGCTTCTTATAAAACTTGTCCTTGCTGTGTACCAAAAAAGCCAGTTATTTAGAAATCTATCCTCATTTCTGTGCTTTCAGAGAACTCCTTTCAGATAAATATTTAATAATATAGATATTGCTATAATTAACATATTTAAATGTACAGAGTTTGCTGAAAAAGTTTCATAGAGTAAGATCAAATAATAGCAATTGTCAGTGTATGTCACCCATGCACTTGCTTAGTTTGAGATCTACTGAATAAAAGGTATACACAGGGAGAAAAAAACAAGGTACCCTCGTATTTAACAATACAATTGCTGTCAGCAATGTAGTTGGAAGATAACAGAAGTAGCCCTTAATACAAAATAAGGTTTTGCAAGTTGTGAGAAGATGCTTTTATATACATTTGGTAACAAAGGTTTGGAAGATGATCTATAACTTCTGCAAAATGCAGCAGTAGACTAGGTGTAGAGAGAACGCAAAGGTGCGAACATCTGAGTTCCAGCAATGAAAAGACAGATTGAAAAAGTTAAAAACAGCTCTAAGGAAGAGATTACAAGAGAAAACAGGACTTAACCTTTGTTGATACACTATAGAATCTGACCTGAGCAAGCATGGTTGGATTTTTAAAAGACTAGTTTTTATAAATGACTAAAAATAGCTCTTCTAATGTGAGATAGGACATTTTAGTAGAAAGTTTACCTTCCACTGACTCTCTGTGCCTAGTAGAAACTGCTGCATCTCTCCTCTCCAGTGACACACAGCAGCAACTGGCAAATGTTTATGCATAGGAAGTTGGATACTGGGGTTGTTAAAATGAAAAAACTCAGCTTATATGGCAGTTGATATGGTATCCAGCTACTGCACAAGCAAGTCATTAGCACTGTATTTTAACAAAATGAGATTGTAATTAGGTGCCTTTGATTCTAAAGGCAGAATGAGCTGCACATTTCTGGCTGCCATTCCCAAAGCGTGACATAAGAGTAATCAGCCATAGTCTGTCATTCCCTGCTCACCCCACATTTTCACTCCATTAGTAACTCACAACTAGTCCCTGGGCAAGACAAGATTCTCAGTCATCAGCAAGCAATAAATATCTCTGCCAGGGTTGATAAGATTTCTCAGGCACATATAGTACTTTTTATTTTATTCTTGTTTTTAAATTTCACAAGCTGTCTCTGTGTTGAAGTTGGATCTGGATCTGTGGCTGCTTTGCCATAGTAAGAACTAACTTGCTTCCCTATACTGGGCTGTGGCCAGTGCAACACCCCTGTAAGACTGGGAAATCCTGTAGTCCTGTAATACATTTTAAAGTTATCTTACTCTTCCTCTTGGGATATGAGCGTAGTCTTAATAGTCCATTGACTTCACCAAGAACCCTGTGTTTAGAATAATTACAGAATTGGGTCCAGATTCTGGCACTACGCATCTCAAAATGTAGATTAATGACTACATTCAACAGCTATTCCCCAAAACACACAGTATTACCATAGGATGTCACAAATGATGTGTGAAATGAGACACCTTTGTTGATTGTCAGTGTCAAAGGATAAAGAGAATGACATGTAATTATTGCTGTGCTATTAACTGTGATATTCAACCTATACAAAGACAGAAAAGTCCAATAAATCCAGAAGCCTTAGATTTGTTTAAAAAATAGAGTAAACTTATTGGAAACTTCTTTTTCGTAAATTTTGCCAGGACTTTTTTCTGGAAAGAAAAAGGGTCCACAAAAAGAAAGGGAGACATCGTAAGTTAGGCTTCTCCTCTCAAAGCTCATCCCCTTCTTTATCTTTACTAGGAAAAACTCAAAAAGCCTCAGTGCATTAGTAAAGTTTTGACAGCATTCTGAATGTACGTTTTTCTGACAACATAGATGCAATGCTGTGTCTTTTACAAACAGAAATGAATGCAAGGCATGTCTGCCAAAGTTCAGAATTTTTTTTCCAATTTTATGAATTTTATGTTTTGTGGAAAATTACAGAACATACTTTGCCCAATCTGAGAGATAAAATGCTAACAAAATGTGTTAAAAACAACTGAAGAAATCACATGCACCAGTATTGGCATCAGTTCTGTTAACTTCCCAAAGGCAATTTCAATAAATTCAGAAAGTCCCTAAACATTTTAAGATAGATATGTCAGGCTAATCAGAACCCCTCCAGTTCTGAAACATGAATGGTATTATTTATATATGAAATGTTATGAAACGGTGAAATTAATTTTTATTTGCAGAGAAAACTGAAGAATATTAATCTGGGCATTTTGTTTTCTACATAGTCCAGAGATTATTTTACACTTAAGGGGTGCTTATTTTCTGTTCATTTAATTGATAAATCCATAATGAAAGTTTTCAAATATTTTTATTTAGAAAAAAAATACTACATAGCATTAATGTTCACAATTTCAATTAAGAGCTGGCCAGCAGATCATCAAAAGCTACATTAAAAAGAAAATTAATATTGAATTGTTTCTAATGGTATCCAGCAGGCATCAGCACTGAGTCCAGTAATGTTCAGTATTGCCAGCAGTGCTCTGAAAGTGCAAATAAAAATTACCATGCTAAGGATCAGAGGATGACAGAAAGGTTTCTTGAGTAATATATAATGATGAGATAAAGGAAGAGGAAATCTCTTTACAAGCTTGACCTATTGAAAAAATAATTATTTTAGGAGAGCTGAATGCACAGATATACATCAATACAAAAGAATTTCACCCCCCAAAAAATGGGGTACAGTGCCTTGGAATGCCTTGGCTCTACAGGGATTTATGAGCCATAATGGACTAACGACTCAACATGAGCTCCCATTGTGAAGCTGCAAGAACAGACCTAATGTAATCCTTGAATCCTGATGCAATTTTTGGAATAATTCCCATAGGTCTGTTGTCCACATTTTAATGGGAATGGTGGAAAAAAAATGATAGTTCTCAAAATTGCATTCAAAATTAGTTTGAGTACAGGAGGAAATTATTTGCTGTGAAGTATATACTCAATCTCATTACCAAAAAGGAGGGCTGAGGGTGACTTGATTAAAGTTTATAGACCATGGGAGAAAACCCTCTTATGCATATGATCTTTATTGTGAAGGGAGAACAACAGAACAGCCACACTACCATTCCCACCAGGCTCCAAGAGAAAAAAAAATAATAATAATAATTCTGAAGCTGAACACTGACAAATTAGAACAAAGATTTTTTCTACTAATGAAAATAAATATTGAAATAAATTGCCCAAAAGTGATGAGTCCTTCTTATTGACATATCTCCAAATCATAACACAAGATAGAATTTCAACAAATAGTAGCTGCCCTTTAGTTAAAAATAATTTTATTACACTTTGCACCAAAAAAAAATCAAATAGATAAAATTTAAGGGGTTTTCACATACCAGCAAACTAGCTGATGCTGAATTTCAGAAATACAAAAGAGAATTGAAAAAAAGAAGAAATAAAATAGAGAGAAATTAGAAGGATCTATTCAAAATTACATTGTCTGAGGATCTGAGGCCTGACTTGGGGATTTTGTTATAATTCTAAGTGAGGATCTCTGACTCTAGACCATATGCTCTACTGTGGTATGTATTGCATAACTATGGAAAATGTCTTAATGTAGGTATTTTTCATTCACATAAAATTGTCTGTTAGAATTTATATCCCAGCTGGTATGATGTTATACAGAAACAATATCATGTGTTGTTCTGCAAGTTGTGCATGTGTTTGGTTTCTGAGGCCAAAAATCAGGATGTGGTTTGAAAGAAAGTGGGAGGAGTCGACTAGTAAAAGTGTTATACCATATGACAACCTCAAAAAAAAAAGAGCCTATCAGTTGGGAAAATATATAGCAGAAGCAGAGACTGCCTTTACTGCAATAACTAGTGATCTGCTGTGCACATGTGCACATTCTCATACCACTGGAGTTTTAAAAGAATAGCATTGCAACTTGTTGTTTGAGTAGTCTAAATGTCTACAATGATAAAGCAAAACCACTTATTTGTCATGCAATACGATATATTGTACTAGTATAAATCACTCAGTATTTCAGTGTATTAGAGGTAACCTAAATTATTAAGAATAAAAAATGTCTAGAACAGGAGTCAAGATGATCATATTTCTCTGTATAGAGGTCCACTTTTAGGCTTGCTGTTGATTTAGGAAATGCTCCTGAGTAATTATCTACCAGAGAGTAATGGTCTGTAAATCACCTGGGTGGATTTTAAAGATATCAGAACAATCGTCCTCGTGATCTAGAAAGTGTGCAACTTTCCTCTTCATCAGGTGAGTCGTGTATCTGCTTAACTCTGAAAACTTTTTACTGCCAAACCCAATATGACCAAATGGAAACTTTTTTTTGGTCCCTAAGTTAACATATGAGGTCTCCCTGAGTATTTAACTTGGGTTAGAGATTCACGGTGGAGTGAAAGCAAACAGCTTCAATCTCAGTAAGTACAAGTAATAAATGAATTTTAAAAAAAAAAAAAAAATAAATAACTTCAGAAGCAGTTTTATATACATCTATTCTTGATATATAAAGCAGATGAAATAGTAGGAAAAATATGTTTCTTGGGGAAATCACAGCATTTGCAGTTCCCTTTTTGTTTCCTACATTAAGTATTTGAAGTATGTTGAAATTTTCAGGCTCCATATGGACACACTTAGTCACATAAATTTCTCTAGTATGTTCAGTCAAGTTTTCAGTAGTTATTTTTTTTTCTATGTTTTCTGACTGTATGATTAATGTAAGTATATAAGTAATCACCAGATGGAATGAAATTCTGCTTCCTGAACTCACATAAGTACTGTAATTAAAATAACTTGAAATAGCAACATGAATAAACTAGACACAAATTAGCCATTTTTGCAATTAAAACATAAACCCAAAAGATGTCCTCATATATTTAAAGCACTTTGGATTTAATTAAAGACAGATAATAAATGAAACATTGTTCTCAAGGCTTAATCTTTACTTTAATCTTTAGTTTACCAACAATTCTAACACATCCTTTTGTACTGTACAGTAATTATGGTTTATTATTTTTTAATATGGCTTTATACCTTTGGTGGCATCTGGTGAACATGTGTCAGTGATATGACAGGCATTTCATACACCTGCTTCAGCTGTGAGCTGGTGCCTGCTACTGGCAAAGCAGCCAGTAAGAGGTATATTTACCACTTCACTGATAATCTAGAAAGCAAAATGCTGCATTCCTAATTTTGATATTTTAATAAACCACTTTGCTGTTCAAATACAATTCTGTATTTGATTGCTTATCTGTCTTTCCTACCCTTAATGCTGAAAGTTTCAAACAGTAATGAACATTTGTTAATGTCTGAAACCCTACAAACTTGTACCTATGTTTCAGGCCATAACTCGCTTCAAGTTTGGTTGTGAAAGCATAAAGCTACACACAGTCATGCCTAAGTCATAATTTATTATATGCAAGAGAAGAAATCTCAGCTGCTCCTAGTCCTCTGGCATAGTTCTGCAGCAACAGCCAGCCATTTGCCTTTCTGTCAATGTCATACATCTAGGACAGCCCTGCAATCTCATGTTGCTAAAACAGATGGGTTAAGCAATCCAGGCCATTGGCAAATCCAACAGCTCAGTCCTGAGAAGAGCAGGGGGCAGGAGAAACACTACCCTGAGCATGCTTCACACATACTGTCAGAGATGACATCATCAGTACTGCCAGTATAATTAGCAGAGAGACTATTTGCTTGTTGTATTTTATTTTTTTTTTAGGTTTTCTACAAGTTCCACTAACTTTCTGCTAATATCTTTTCATTTAGCACAAAATATGTACAGCCATATGGCAACAGTTCTGTCACCAAAATTCTCTACAGGAGTTTCACAACAAAGGTTTTTTTTTGTCTTGTTCTTTCAAGAAATAGGAATGAAATCAGCCTGCTTATTTAAAGGGAAAACCCATAGCATTTACTTATTATTTTTCATACCACCATATGTCCAAATCTGAATTAGTGTGAAGGTAATGGATCTTCCAATGATATCTAAAAAAACAGCCTTGAGCCCCTGAATGATAGTTTAGTAGCTGAAAAAGAAAACTTAGGCCATATGACTTAATGCTAGGTATGTTTTTTTGAGGATGACAGAATTCCTTTGCTGATGAGATCTACTACAGAAGGCTTTTTTATTAAAACACCCCACTAAAACTTCAAGTTGCCACCACCACCTTAAGGAACCAGCTTCTTCAGGCTGTGTAGCCCAAACTGTCTTTTCTCTCTAAAGCTTAAGGCCCGACAGGCAATTTTTAAGTACACTATGAAAGACTTTTCTGTTGCACATATTTGCACTATAAACCATCTAAAGACAGCATAACAGTAGACAGAAGCGGGCATTATCGTCTTCTATTTACAGATTTGGCAACTAAGATAGACAGATTAACTGCCCTACACACTTCTACAATAGCAGCAAAGAATAGCACCCGGAATGATTCCTTCATAGCCCCTGGAATGATTCCTTCATAGCCCCTGGAATGATTCCTTCATAGCCCCTGGAATGATTCCTTCAATCTACCTTAAACACTGGATTAGAAAACTCTTTTTTTTTTTTCTCTGCCTGAAGATTTTCTTCAACATGAAATAGTTTGGGAGTTCTCTTTCAGTTCCATTTATTTTTTTAGGAAAATTAAGCAATTTTTTTAAATTGTTGGGTTTATAGTATCCTTACTATTTCTGACATCCTCTTGTAGTTTGGAAAATATATACCTTTCCATTTATTCATTTCTATTGAATAATGCTGACTCCTTAGTGTTTCCTCTGTGAATGGAAATAAAAAAAGAAAGCCATTACTTGTGCTCCCTCTTTAACTTCTAGATTCACACATCTTAATAGACAATCTTGGTAGACAACATTTATGGAGAACAGTATGTTTCTG
This sequence comes from Forpus xanthops, assembly GCA_032466535.1. Taxonomy (NCBI): domain Eukaryota; kingdom Metazoa; phylum Chordata; class Aves; order Psittaciformes; family Psittacidae; genus Forpus; species Forpus xanthops. Next base: position 26,841 of record JASSUY010024341.1, on the reverse strand, counting down.
GAAATTGTGTGAATTCCCATTAAATTCAAAGATCTAATTCTGAAGAGCATCAGAAATGTTCTAAAAGGTCTAAACAAAAAATTAAAACAAACAAACAAGCAAAAAAACCAAACTGAACAAGAGTGCAACCTTAAAACACATAGCTAGACATTTGCCTAAACTCATAACCCAAAGAGTATTAAAATACTGAGTTGGATGAGTGATACACAGCAAAGAAGCAGCCATAGTGTGAGTCAGTAATTTTCCTTACAAAAGAAACTCTGACATCCTAAGAAATTTAAATACATTCTCCTTCACTTTATAACAATATTAAGGATTGTCAAAACTCTGACATTCCCTTTAAGCAGTCATTCATTGTAGGCAATGACAGAAACATCCCACCTTCATGTTCCTCTGTTAAGACAAAAAACAGATGATACAACAAAAATGAAACTAAACAAAATGAAAAACAGTAACAGATTTCTGCTGCAAACTATGTCACATTTCTTTATAGAACTTTTGGAAACCTTAATGGCTTAAAGCAGTGAGTAACTCAGTGACATCTGAACAGCAGGTTCGGGGATTTAGACATGTAAATAATTTTTTCTCTTAAAACTTGAAAATGAAGGTCACAGTTTCAGAAGGCTCTGCCACCACTCATGGGGCTTTGTCCAATGACACAGATATAGAAGCTTTGAGAAAAATGGAAATGTCAGTTGCCAGCATAACCGCGAGCAAATCCTGGTGAGGTCTCTTGTCCTGTCGCAGGTCACCAGCTCCTTTTTGTACCTTGCCTAATGACAGGGGCTGCTTCCACATTGCTGTTCCTCTGCCAAATCTTGAGCTGATAATATGACTTGAAAGGTTTGTTCACATGATTAAAGGTAAGGGAAGCTTTGAAGAGCAGAGCCTGTTAAATTCCAGTAAAAAAGTTAGTGCGTATTTTAGAAGAAACTTCTTACCACACAGTTCACAATTAGTATGCCCGCTGCAGCATTTAAAAGGTACCTAGGAAAAGAAAATCTGTGTATAAGTACAAGAACATATCAGAATAGAGCACTTAAACTGCATAATTAATACAATTTTATATTACGCAACCATACACTTTAATTATCAAAGACAACTAAGGCTACAAATATTGACAAGGATGCCTTTCTTAAATCACCATTTTAAATGGATTTTTACAGCTGGTCTTAATAATCAAGGGGCAAAAATGTGTTGCCCTGCATGGACATGGTAAAGACATGAGTTAAATGGCCAAGACTGCTCTTTGTCTCCCTAGGCAAAAAGGCAACAGCACTGCTACTGAGTCAGAACAAAGAAAGAACTATCCTTGTCTCTCTGTATCTACTGTCTTTAAATATAAGTAAAAGTGCCAGGTAGTCTAAAAAAACCAAAGTTAAGAAATTTGCCAGGCTCACACACAAGTTTGTATTATGAGTTTACATAACTAATGACCTCTCCATAATGCTAATTTCAGCAGATGTACTACCAGGAAACTATTATACCAAAATGTAACATTTTCTCACGTCATCTTTACCAGTGAGGACACTTCCTTCTGCTTCACATGATTTTGCTTTTTCTCAGTTTTCTTGATGTTTTCACATAATTAATCATACTACTGAAAAATATTTTAATCCAAATAATCCAGTTTCCTTTTAAGAGTTGTTTTCAGTAGTGCACTTAAGAGTGTAAACGGAAATAAACATTTTGTTGTCTTAAACCATGTGATTGTTACAGGTAACGAGTTTCATATCCTCCTATAATACCACAGTTGCACCATGAAGTTTTCTTAACATTTAAACAAAACAAAAAAAAAGCAGTTTTATCATGATTCTGCACAATGCACAATCTTTTATTTCTGCATTAGCAGAGGAAGAGCTTCATATAAGAATAGCTTGACTCTGCTTTCTAACCATAACTGTGCTATCTTCAAAAGGAAGCATTTTTCAATCATTCTAGATAAATGTATACCCCAGGTGGAGATTAATGCTCCTTTGGAGCTGCCAGTGAAGCTGCTCATATAGCCATTCCCTAACTCAACTATCAGGTTGACTACCTCATTTAAAAAGTAACTCAGCAAAGAGATTAGGGTTTGTACTCATGAAGGGCTCATGGTACGTAAATTCTGGTACCAAGAAAAGTGATCAGAAGTTTAGGACAAGATGAAAATTGTAATTTTTAACTACCACAGATACAGCTGAAAGAAAACATGTTATCGGGTAGCAAATTAAACTTAGCTATATTTTATTTTCACAAGACTGTTTCATAAATAGACGATTTGATACTTGAAAAGTTACTATCACTAAGGCAATGCCCAACTGGCAATAAGGACTTTACAGGGTGACTTAAGACCAGATTATGCCTTAAAATGATTTCTGCAGTGACTATTCAAAAAGCACACCCAAAAATAATGCACTAAAAAGTCTATTATTTCGACACTCCCAAAAGAATTTCTGTCTGCAAAAGATGGAAAATAAAAAGCAATAATAAATAAATTTCTGTGAAACAAAAAAGAAACTCCTATTCCATGGTTTTCCTACCTGAACTGAATAGAGTCTGATTCTTAATCGAAAGATGTATAAATGTATAAAAAGGATAAACATGTAAAACTTTTAAAGGCAGTGTTAAAATATCTTTTTTTTTAAGTTTGTTTTTGGGTTTTTTTTTTTTCCATCAATCACTGGAAAAATACTCCACATTGGCCTATTTATTCCCAAATGGACAGACCAGGAAGAAACAAGTTTGCAGATAATCCACTTTCTTTTTCTTTTTTTTTTTTTTTTTCCCTTAATTTATCCTTCATATTGCTTCTTATTTGGACCAAGCATACTTTTTTTTATTTTATTTAGCACTCTCTATACCTCATTCACATCTGTCAACAAAAAATGCACATCGCAGTCACACACCAAGGCACAAGTCACAGAACTCACAGAAAAAGTAAAAGAAACAATATTTATGTCATTTAGATAGTCAGGGGAGTAGAATTGTCCCAGTCCCTCTTTCTAAAAAATAATGTTTCATGCAGGTGTCATCTCTGAATTTCACTGGAGTTATCAAAAGAAAAAGGTTGTCATTTATGGAAGTTGCTTCCTGCTATTGAAATAAAATGATATGCTTTAAATCACAGTTCAGTTCATTCACACATTTCTCCCATAAAAATCACTTTTACATATAAGGAAATGGGAAAAAAGCAGTTATATTAACCCACTCTCAACCTGCGTGATCTACACAAACAACAAACATAAACCCTTTCCTGGTCATCTATTCCTATCAAAAATAGATTGAAAGTATTTACTACATCCTAGAAAAATAGACCAAAAAAGAGCAAAACTAGCTAATCCTGCCATCCGTAGCAATGACGAGCTGATAAATAACCTCACCATATTGTCTTGTCAGGCATATCTAATAGAGATGAAGTCTTTAATTAGGGCATTAATTCCACACTGCACTGCAGTTGCAATGCAACCTCCCTTTCACTGACAGGTGCAATACATGGGTGAAAATTTCTTGGCATCAGCAATCTACTCTTTTGCATTTACATTGCTAAGCAACATCATTACTTTGATTGGCTTATGTACAGTGCTACACTTTCACCTCTTAGGTACAAAAAGAAAAGATAGATTCTGATTTCAGTGCCACAGCTTTACACAAATGTAGTTTCAATTAATTAAGTGCACTTTCTCTTAATTTACAGTCATGGAAGAAAAATAATTTTCTTGATTACCCTCTTATTTAGAAAGCTCTAACTCTTTTGAATAAAGTTACACTGGTCTAAAACTCACATGACAGTTAGGGGCATAGTTATATGTATTTTTCCACAAGAAGGCGGCAGCTGTCCTCAAAGTGTAATGTGAGTTAACTAGGAAAAGGTGATTGACTGATTCTGAGGTTAATTGCTTGTTGGGATGCTAGAAAGCCTATGCTAACAAGTGCTGCTTATAACTAACAAGTGCCAATTATTTCCTTGTATTCTAGTACACATTATATTATGCTAGGCACTATCCAAACATCCAGAAAGATCCAGGCATCCCTGCCCTGATCTGATGAGTTAATGATTTCAGAAAACTATGCTGGTTACTCAGGAAAATGGCTCAGTGCATGCTGCTTACCCCAGATGTACAACTCCTCTTATAATTTTGCAACAGAAGCCTCTGGCAAAGTTATCAATGTACCGAAAACATATTCATAGTAAAAGTGTAAATGGTTGTCTGATCATAAACTTTGTTTTCTCTGCTGCTAGCCAAAAGTTTACACGAGCAGATCACACTTATTACGTTATTATTAGAAGCCAGTGAAATCGTCAAAAGTGGTGATATTTTAATCCTGCTTCCACATATATATGTAGAAAAAATAAATTTTTCTATACCTAATTGGTGACCAAGTGTACCTATAAGCCTGAAAAAATGTCCCAAGTAATAGATAGATCATTATGTAACACATTACCTAATATTTGTATAATGCATTCACCTGGCTTAAAAATATGCTGACAGAACTAGAATGCATAACATCATCCATTTTAAATTGATATTAAATTCATAATTTTGCTCCTGAAACATCAGTAATTACCGATTTTAATTGCATTAATAAAATGTGAATTATGAAAGTAGAATTGTACTGACTGATGCAGATTTTCACTATACTAATAATGATTTAAAATAAGATTTAAAAGAAACAGCTCTCAAAGAAAGAGAAAGTTAATGTACTGAAAATAATAGTGCAAATCCAGCCTGTTCCCTGCTCCTAGACAAGTCATCTACCTTCTATCAATCAGAATAAAACAAGCAAAGTTGACCTGAGTAGGGAATTTACCAAGCTTTCAGAATTTCTTTGCAAGAAATCTTACAGTGCTTGGTAAAACTGCATGCCTTATCTGTAATTCCTTGTCTAAATTAAAAATATATGTATGCAATGGCATCACGATATAGTATCAGAGTTGAAAGCCTTTGGAAATGCTTTAATTGTGAAAGCTGGGAATTATAACACCATCTTTCCCTTTTCTGACTGTCAAGACATACAACATAGAAACATAGAAAGGTAAAAATGCCTAAGGTGCGGTTTGATCTCTCCTGGTTCTGCAGTGCAGAGAGCATTTCAGTGTAATGCTAACCTGAGAATTCAAAATAATGCAACAAGACTTTCCTAACCATGCAGCTTGTTCAGTAGGCATGGGTGATAGGAACAGGGTTGGGTGAGATGACCATAAAAACAAAAATATATAAAATCCAAAAAGGTTAAAATCATATTTGCAAGTATTGCATCAGTATTCTTAGACTGTTTTAGAATAGATATGTGCATTTCTGTAGCAAACACTTAATAAAAGATATCTCCTCTAGGTAATTTGCAAACTATAGTTTCATCTAGATATATGTCAGCGTAAATCAGGAACCTTCAGTTCTCAGTTTTTCTAAACAAGTATGCCATAATCTTTCCTAGCCCTTTTTCCGTCAGACCCTCATAAATCTACCACATTGCTCTGTCTCCTCAGAATGCAGTCAAATTCACAAATATTTTAAAGGTATAGTGAAATACACATACAGCAAGTCTATCATCCTAGTAGGAGTTAGTAATTTCCTTCACCTGCAGTATATATTTCATTTTAACACATGTTTAATAGACATCAACTAATCATGTTTAAAGGCTACCTCTTTATTATTGCCCTTTATCCATAAACTGTGCTTTTTGCTGACCTTAATATATAAGGTGAAGATAGGTAATCGTTCCATATAAATGCTTACATATATGATTTTGACTTTAGGATATGTAAGGTAGAACTAGGTTGGCTGGTAATAGCTCATATTTTCTTAATTTCCAAGTGCTATTGTTGAATGTATTTCTTTTTGTTCTAAACCAGCTAATACTGTCAGAAATATCACTGACCCTACAATTCAATGCCTTCATTTTTTTCTATATCCTGTATTTTATAAAAGAATAAAAACATAATGACATTTATAATTTCAGATCTTTTAAGAATAAAGGGCTATGTGAAATATATAATGTAAAAACTCCCTTTTCCTGGAATTACAGTTTTGTATTTATTGAATGCGTTCACAGGCTCCCTTAGGATGTGAAATGTATGGAAATATATGTGCATTACTAAAGAAAGAACTAAATTTATTCTTTCCCCACATCATGCTCTTCTTTGCAGTAGAGGCTTTTAATTCAACACAGAGCTAGAATGAGATGAAGCCAATTTCCTGGTCTATATGTGTGACAAATGCTAAAAGTGGCACAAGATTAACAAATTAGTTGATGTATATATCTTTAAAGATTTTTGACTATGTCCCAAATCAAAATGCATGCTTTATTGGGAATGAAGATTTCTTTAGAGTTAAGTATGAAAGGGGAATCTTATATATCCCTGTAATTTTAAAATGGAATGATGGCACATATGAAAACTAAAGAACAGCAACCTGAAAAAAAAAAAATGTAAAACTTTTATGGCACATTAATAATAAAAACTTTTAGTGGTAAAAATTGTAGATTTAGTGACTAAATCTGATATTTTAAGAGGAAATTTGCTGTGGAAAAGTTAATTATTTCAGTACACAAATATTTCTCTCAGACATAAATACTGACAATGGATTAACTACCAAAATATTAAAGTCTTCCTTGTTAAGCCATGTGTCAGATAGAAGGGTTTTTTTTAATGTGTATGGAGAGATCTACAGTATAGACATGTGTGTCATTATAGAAAGGTTTCTTTATGATGGTTTGAAACAAAAACTATGGAACTTGACCTTTTTAGCTGACATAGTAATCACCTACTTGATGTAATCCAGATATCTAACACCAAACAATAAAAACATCTGTGACAACAAAGCCATGTAAAGATTGTGGAATTATTTAATTTTTAAAAAAAAAAACTATAGCAATATTTAATAATCAGATAAGCCTGGACTAGTTCTTCTTACACAAAAACTTTTGCGCTTTGCAAATGCTAGTTTTAAAGGGCAATTAACTTAGAAGTGAAAGCTTTTTAAGCTCTTGTGCATATGTTTTGGAGTTACCTCATTCATTCTCCTTTTAGGACCTTGTCAGAGTCCACCTGTTTTGCTTTTGCTTAAATTACATCAAAATAATAGCTTTCTTTAGAGAGGAAAGAAAAAAAAATATCCTACATTTCTACTGACTGTATCCAAACATGATAATATGCTTAAAATTCAAGAGGAGCCATATTCAGGTTGTATGTCTCAGTCACCCAATCTCCTTTTCACATATCTGTTCATGTTGACAGACTATGTCATAATACATCAACAGAAAGATCAGCATAGAAGAACAAAAATTCATCGCCTGACAGCAAGAGGAAAACTGATTTCTACTATTAAATTAGCAAAAATATACCAATACGCCGCTACCAATAAGGACACTACAGCTAAAAGCATTCACCATATTATAATTCTGAATTAGCATTGGGAATTTTTTGTTTCAATTACCTTCAAACACAAAAAAGGGGGTTGGGGGGAAGAGGGTAGATTCAATGATGTCGACATCTTTCCAAGAATCAATTTCTGCCAAACTATGGCATTCCATTTTAGTTTTCTTAATATTTTAAATATTCGTTCTAAATATTCATTTAATTAGATAGCAATGGGCACTGTTTTTTGCAGTTTCATTTCCGATAGGGGCTCTTCCTTATGAGGTCAAGGAGACATGTGGAAAATGCTCTGTATCAATAGAGTGCATCTGCTTCTTTATATCTGAGAATTTCTACTCATGTAAAAAGCATTCTGACGCTCTCATTGCTAGATATAATTTTAATATACTATATTGAGCAGTGGTGTTTCACTAGGAATTTAACAATACCTGGAATAAATAATGTCTTTTGCAGCCTGGGGCAACATCTGCCACTTATGCATTAATTCTGCCCCTGTTTGAACACTCTACAACATATGCACTTCTTTTTTGTCTGTTATCCTAGAGTTGTGTTATTCCCAAATATTGACATCATCTACTTTTATCAGCACTAACTGCTCTGAAGCTTCCTAGCCTCATGCTCAGCTCTATTTCTTTCTATTGATTATCTTCCTCACTCCAGCAGGTAGCTAGCCAGCGAGGCTGTCCTGAGAAATAGCTTCCAATGACTTTATACGCACAATTTACACGGAATTGTTTAAAGAAGATATTAGCCTCAATACAAATCAGTGAACCTCATTTAGTCAATACTGCACAATTCAGCTGTTGGCACCCTGTCACATGTTAGTCTTTAAAGTCAACTACCATACCCAATCTGCACATTAGGCATAGTATTTAGTTTCATATTAAAATGAGGCTAGTTTATCACTTTTCTTTTTGAAATCTATTCAATATACTTTTTATATCACCTCATTGAGCCATATGATAGTAATATAATTTTAAGTATAAAAACCTGAGATTAAATGCTTGATTTTTGACAGTGTCCTTAAATATAATAAATTCAAAGGGAAATACTGTTAAGTTAAAATGGAGTGTTTTTCATTAAGTCCAATCAAATGGTAGACAACAAAGGATCTTTTATTTGAGAATATGAAGTGAAAATGAAAACCAGAAAACCTTTACTAAGAAAAGGTCTAGCTAAATTATGTTGGAAGGAGGTCTCCAGATTGAATCTGGGTGTTTCTTTTGCTAAAAATGAATCAAACTAAGATGCACCATGGGAGAATAGCTTACAAAGGAGAAAAACCTAGTGCTTTATAAAGATGAAAATAGGGCCTAAACACAGTTAAGTTAGAATTAAAACTACAAAGAAAGATCAAATATTAAAAAAAAAAAAAAAAATAAAAGCACTGCTGTAGCACCTAAACTATATTTTTGTCATCAAGACAAGAAAGTCTGATAATTTTTTTTTCTTGCTTTTGTCCTTTTTGCATTCCACAGCAGAGCTCTAAAACCTTAGTTAGACAGTTATACAAAAATTCACTTTTTACTTTTAGGCTACCACATTAAGATTGAAGCAATGATTTTATCTACAACTAAAACATAGAAGAAAAGCAAAGTCCATGTGCTTATCTCTGAATCTGTTACTTGACAAATAAGATAGCTCTTCTGCTGTTTTCAATCTGCATTAGATTCACATGTGTTAGTATATGTGGCATATCTATGATGTTTATACTACAATTTCCATGTATACCCTTCAGCATCAGGATAAAAATAGGTGCTCTTCCTATCTCTTAGAATAAAAATGTTTGGTCCTGCTGTGTTTGGAAAAAAAAAAAAAAAAGGGAAAAAAAGAGGTCTGAGATTATAAAGAAGAAAAATAACAATGAAAAAGGCAACAAAGCAGAAATTCTTACTCTATGCGATCGATATTTTAGATAATGAAAAAAGGCAAAATTCAGAATTTTCTTTAAGTCCTGATGAGCAGTCATCTGAATTTACTAATACACATCTAAATGCATTTGACAGAAGGTAAAAATTTTGTAACTAATTAGCCACTGGAAATATTGATATCAGGCTACAGGCTTTATACTAAATGTTGCAATTTGAATATAAAAATAGAAACGATTTGCTTAACCTCTACTCCCAGCTCTTTCCCCTTTAAAGCTCAACGAGTGGTAGCTAAAGTTCTGAACCCCAGGTAGGAGAAAAATGCTGAAAGATGACCAGTCTGGACTTCCTAATGCATCGTCGTATGCACATACACACATACTCTCTCACTCACACATTTATCGCAACCTGACATTCATAGAAAAGCCTTTTCCCTTCTCTAAGCTACAAGGCCCATTTCAGAAACCAAAGGAAGAAAAAAAAAAAAAAAAACAGTGAGGACAGAAATAGCTGTATATTCAGGCAGTAAAAGGACAGGTGCGGTATGGAAATACCTTGTGTCCGCTTTAATGTGCTTGCTGTTGAAGGATTAGAGGGCTGTTTTTCGTGGGTCTAAATATGTTTAGGATAACTGCTTTCTGAAAAAGAAATCTCGCAGATACTGTTTGGTCTATTACTTGGGTGAATCTGCATATTTAAAACAAAAGTTATACTGTTCTCACTGCCTTTCAACTGCTGTCTTCTGTACATGTACCTACTCATTAACTATAAATCTCTTCCAAAAGCATTAGTAATTACTAAAGTAGATGCAAATTATTTTATTTATTTATTATGTAAATTTCATCTTGGGAAATCTTACAAAATATTTATATGCATTCAGTGATTAAATATGTTGTAGTGGTTCTTTTGGATAAGCAAGTGTATTGATGTTGTAAAGCACACAGTGAACAGTACAGCATTTCTGGGATGATACAGCATGTGCAATAAAACAACATATACATTCTAAAAGTTCACAACGATGGGCTGATGCTGCTGTTTTCTTAAGGAATTTAAAATACCTTTAGTGATTATTACTTATCTTTAGTGATTATATTATTTTTTTTGCGACAGGAAAAAAAAGAAAAATAACACAAAATTTCTTACCATTGCTTATCCTATTTATGCTCATTACTAGAGATACATGGATTTACTCTATGCTTGAGTTAAGCTATACTGATCATGTTTTCCATCGTCTTGAAATTGTAACTGGACTTGAAAAATAAAAAAAAGAAACGTAGGTAGTAGATTAGTACTAGTTAATATTTCAGAGAAAGAATAGCTTTTCTATTTGAAACTTGAAAGCATTTGCATCCCAAACAAATGTATTATTTTGTGTCTTTTATGCAGGTATTTATACTTTCATATCAGGATTTCTTTAAAATGGGTCCTTACTACACATAAATGTGCACATGAATAATTTAGAGTCAAGTTTCCCTAGCTATTTAAGAATATACTATTAAAAAAACCTAATGGGAAAAAAAAAAAACAACAAAAACATTGTTATTCCCCCCCCCAAATCAACCTTATTGAAATATGATTGTGTTATTTATTAGTAGATATTGTTAGTTTCTCTGCCTGATTAGCTTTTATTTAATGCTCATAAATTTAAATGCAGACATACTTGGGTCTTTTTTGATTTTTTGACAGTTATCAGTCAGCATTACTGTATCAATTTTTCATCAGAAAATAGAGATGCATATTAAAACCACTTTAACAAACATGGAGTCTCTACATGGGACCATATTACCAAATGCTAATTATATCCTTAAGCTAAGCATTAACTGGGAAAAAAATAATCAAACTGTTTATAGAGCATGCAAATCTCAACTGGATATAAAGCTGCCTATTCTGCTTCCTGCTTTCCTTCTTCACTCTCACAGTTGTTTATACAGTATATGGAAATATTATAAAACAGTTAAAGATACTTTAATTACAGATATTCTCCTCACATGACTAGCTTGGTGTAAATGTGTCAGCATAACTATCTAGGAACCAGTGGTTGTGTGTCAGTTCATGTTGTACAGTTTTAAAGACATGTATGTAGCATGCTTTGTGTGTCTGTGTATATGCCTATAAGAGAGTTTGTCTGCATGTTTGTATATACCTTATTTCATCACCACTGAAGGGGGTGATGTGCAAGAGTGTGAATAGCCTAGTGAAAAAAGACAGAGTAAGGTTTGAGGGTGGAAGTGAGCAGCAACGCCTTTTGAAAGAGCCCTACTTGACCAAAGAATTGCCCTCCAGTTTGACAGAAGAGGAAGAGTAGGGGCACTATAAGGGACATACTGCAGCCCACTGAAGTCACTTGTGCTTAGAAAGCACATTTTAACAGAAAATTTTAGATATACTGTGCTTAAGGTCCTTTGAGCCATAATAAAGGAGTCACAGCCCTGCAAATAACACTTACGAATAAGACTACATTTGGGGGTTTAAAGTTAAGTGGCAAACCAGACACACCATTTCAGTGGAATTCTGAAGATAATTCCAAAATGTTGTTCAGCTGGTATAATATGTTATTTTGTGTTCACAAGATGAAGTGGAATTTAGATTTTTAAAAGGGGCAAAGATTTTGAAGAGTTTTGAGGGAGGCCTATTTAGCTTCCACCTAATTTAAAAATTAGTCTTGGCTGTCTTCTCACTCCATCGGTCCTTGAATCAAAATTCCAAATCAGAATCTATTATTTTCTTACCCATGTTAAGCAGCATTAAGTAGAGTGAAAGGCTTTTATTTGCATTAAGGAACCAATCCTACAGTTTTCACACAGGAAAAGCACTCTTTGGAGTCAATAGCAATTTATGCAATATATCAGTATGTACAAAGCTTAAAGATTGCAAACCACATTGTAAATTTTGCATTTACCATACTTCTACAATAAAATAAAATAATAATTAAAAAAAATTAAAATAAAAGGAAAAAGAAAACATCTTTCATTTTCAATATTACTGGATACCTTTTAATATATTAGATTTCACTACCTTTCAGAAACATACCACAGAGCACAACTTTCAGGTCCATGTTCCCTCTCTCCCTCTTTCTCCCTCTACCTCTCGCCTGTACCATTTTGATGTTAAATTTTATGCAGCCTATTTAGTTTCTAAATAACTTTAAACTATTGAACTCTTTGCTAGTTTGTTTGAACAGGAGACAATGCTATTGAAGCAAATCCAGTTAACAAGGTAGTTAGCTTTTGCAACATTCCTCAGAATGCTGGAAACCAGCAGTTCATCACTACGCCACACAAATAGCAGTATTTAATGTTAAGCCTCTTCTTAAGACTGGTTCTACTGAAACTGATTGGTCACGTTGCCAGCAGGGGTATTGTTTTTAGAAAGTATCCAAGGCCACCTAAAACTTGTTAATTCATAGAAGTGGAAGAACGAAAATATTTTCCAGTAGTTACCTACTGTAGAAACATAGGCTGCTGCTGGTGTTGAAAAGACAGGGCTGGAACCAAGAAAATCCTTTTTCTTGCTTCCACAAAAGGCTTTGGGCCTAATTATTTTTAAGTATAATCCAGCCAACATCTTCTCATGCTTAGCTGCACTGAGTGACACTATTTGTGATGCCCAGTCTGCTGAAACTGAGCAGGTTGCTGTCAGTTTAAAAATGACTATAATAAAAGTGACCATGAAGATGGATCTTGTGATTTTGTGTTTCTAATCAGTCATCTGTGAAGAACACTTTTGCTTTGATTCAGCAGACTGGTGACAGCCATGATTGATAGTGCATGAGGATGAAAAAAGGTTATTAACTGTCTTCCTATTAAACTCAATGTATTACCCCTCTAGGTGCATCTCATACTTTAACTTAAAGTACTTACTCAGGTAAGGTCAAGAATGAACTCTATAAACACAGTATCCATCCTGTTGTAGATGATACAGGAACTCTAATGTTAAATTTTGAAAGTTCAGCATTAAACCATATCTGATCCATGCTACCTTAATTACTGCACCAAAACCAAAAAAGAAGCAGACCTCTGCAGGCACCTAAATACATAGCTACACACAAATATTTTTGTGTGAAAAAGGGACAAATCAATTGTTTCTGTGTATCTGTACATACACATGCACATACACATATATTTTACTTATTACAACAGTCACAAAATATAAGTTTGATTCATCTTAATAAAAGGAACGTGGAACAGGGATATGAAGTGTCTGTGGGGCTAAAGTATGACTCTTACACAGAAAACAGCGTTTAACCTGCCCATAGTTATTTTCATTATTAACTGGACCAGGTGCAATTTAATATTTTACAAAGGCTTCCTACTAAAAGGAAATCCAAATGTTTTAGCGTAAATGGAAAAACATCTATTTGTGGCCTCATAGCTTGTTTTAGTTTTAGGTTTTACTTCCTTCTTTTTACTTGATGATTAGTTTAGCATTCAATACTCATAATTATCTACTGAAAAAGAGAGGAAAATTGAATGTATATTAATTTTTTAAATGATTATTTGGTGGAGATACTGATTCCTCGGGTACTCTTATTTTTTAAGGATGTCACTGTGAAGATAAAATTTTAAAGCAGTTTAAGGACAAAAGAGTGAAATGCTTTTTCTGTGTTAGCTATTATTACTGACATCAGAAATGAACTGAAAGGGGAAAACAGTCCATATTGCGTATGCAGGTTTGCATCTTTTTAGAGTCGCAAGTTTATTTTGGGAGTAAACATTTAAAACTCATGTGCCCACCTTTTTAGAATCAGGGCTTTTACAAACACTTATTCATAATCAGAAAGAATTTAAATTTTGAATTCAATTTTATTTTTACGAATACATTTCAAATGCTCTTTGAATTTGTTTATGTATGTCTTACATAGCAATCATTTTCTGTTAAAAATAGACAAAAAGATCAAAAATCCTGTGACTCTACCAACTGTGTGCACACTGTCATCTGAAGGAACATATATACACAATTGCTTAAAATAAAATCTTTCCACATCATGTACAAGATCTCCCTGAAAATAGGTATATTCCATATCTATCTTTCAGAGTACTAAAACATACTTTTAAATTTAGTTTTGTAATACTCCTTAATTTCCTCTTTTAAATTAGATGAAAAATATTTCTACACTTACTAAAATAATTTCAGAAAGAAGCAAGAATATTATTCCAAGCTTAGCTCATTTTGGAGAGAGAACGAAAAAGTAAATCTCTACCTTAACTACTTTATAATGTACTGTCATGCATAAAGTCTGCAACATAAGAAAATGTTTTAATTTTTTCAAGGCGCTCCTGAATGTCAGTAGTTGCTTTTGTTTTGATTTTATTTTCTTAAATCATTCATAGGGGGTTAAAAAGAATTCAGAATAAATATCTACCTAATAATGTACCTAATATGAGGATGCTGTCTCACAAGAAGTGTTAAACAATCTTTTGTAAGATCTTTATTTCTGGGTAGTGTGTTCCTTTCAGGTGCGGACCTGGGAATAGGCACCAATTTTCCCTTCAGTAACATTTCTGCTTTATAATAAATTGCAATCCTATTGTAGCCCCGTGTGGATTTACAACTGGCAAGCTTTCTTTCTGACAATTTGGGGTCACTGTGTATATAGGTGAGCTATAATTTCAGGGGTGATGGAGATATTGACAGAATTTAACAGTCTAAGTTCCCAGGCAAATATTTGTAAAATGTACACTACTTCATTGGGTTTCAGTTAATAAGACTTCTGGATGATATTGTTTGCCTTGTTTGTGTATTGTTTTTTATCCAAAACTATCTAAAATATTCATTCCTATTTGTGCCTGTGTCAGGACTACGAAGCTCTGAAAGTAAAAGCTATCATCCCTCCCTGAAGCACATTTAAACAAAGAAGAAAGTTATAGCTATTAGAGGCTTAGTCCAAAAATACATATAGCATGCTTCTAGCGAACCAGAATTATATGAGCTAGGTGACAGCATTTGTTTGGGGTAACATTCTAGGTGCCTGGAACAA
Source organism: Forpus xanthops (assembly GCA_032466535.1). Taxonomy (NCBI): domain Eukaryota; kingdom Metazoa; phylum Chordata; class Aves; order Psittaciformes; family Psittacidae; genus Forpus; species Forpus xanthops. The sequence continues at coordinate 11,639 of JASSUY010024341.1, read as the reverse complement.
ATAAAGCCATTTTAGCAGACTTCTCATCAAACGAAGGAGGACTTCACAGTGTTGAGATTTTCTGACAAAGGGCCAGATCTACATTTACTCACTCAAGACAGGACTGGCAGTATCGGGCTCATTCTGTTCACTTCGTGTGTATAACCTACAGAGAAAAAGTAAGTCTAAACATAACTCCAGCCATATGTAAGAGTGAAAATGTATCAGTCCCTGTGAATGAAATTAATAAACTGGATTTTTTTTCCTCCACCTTCCTAAAAAGAATTGCCACAAGGACAAAACAGAAGAACCCAAATAATGGAACAAAGGATGAGGTAGGGCCATTTAACCTGGGGCAATCACTTCCTTGGTTTAAGGTTTATTTAAAACCTAGAGCAGGTCTGAAACGTCAAAACCAGCGGTATCCTTTGAAATACTTCTTTATTCCAGCACTCACTACACACACGAAAAGCAAACCCTGCAATAAACTGCAGGCTAAGTGCATGTGGCCCAACCAGGACCATACAAAGGCGACACACGTAGCATGTGTCACAGCCAGTAGCACATGAGCGACTTCGCAAGCGGGGATCCCTTATCTAGGTCCCACTCCAGACAATCAACCCACAATAAGGAAAAAGTAAGGGAGGGGTTGGAAATAAAGAAGGAAACAAAAAAAAGAAGTCGGTGAGGAGTGGGAGGAGTAAGGACCAGACCCCAAACCCTACCTCTGCCCTTCCGACCAAGGAGGGCAGTTACACCAGCTGGGAGAGCCGACCTCCTTCCCGCGAAGGGGGCGCTGGCAGCGGAGGGCACACAGCACGGGGCAGTTCACGCCCTCCAGCGCGGAGCTGCATGGGGCCCGCTGCTCCCAGCGCAGCGCCCTCGCACCTGCCGGGACCGCGGAGGGACAGCACACACACACACACGCCCCAGCCCCGTGCTCCCCCCGTCCAAGCCTCCCAGGCCCCCCGCCTCAAGAACCCCCCGCCGGAGACGCCTCTGCTCGCGGGAGCCGTGCGGTGAATCCCGCGGGAGCGCAGCGCCTGGGGCTGGTCCCCGCGCGGTGTCCAGGGTTGCCATAGCGCTGGCTCCGCGGCGC
>JASSUY010024341.1:0-10461 GCA_032466535.1 Forpus xanthops | reverse complement strand
CTGCACCCCGCGGTCTGCACCCCCCGCCCCGCGGCCTGCACCCCCCGCCCCGCGGCCCGCACCTGGGTGCCCCTCGCCCACGGACTCGGAGGTGAAGAGGAAGGAGCCCTCCTCGATGAGCACCTCGTGGAAGCCGTTCAATTGCCCGTTCATGGCGCTAGCAGAGCGGAGGGGGCAGCGGAACCCAACAACACCTCTCACGGCCGCGGCACACTGAGCCCACCGCCCGCCGAGCAGCCTCTATTTGTACCCTCCTCGCCCCGCCCTCACGCCCCGCACAGCCAATGGTGAGCGCAGAACGCGCCGCGGCGCAAACCACTGTGGGAGACCCGGGGAAGAACGGAAAGTCGCTGCAGCCACGGCCGCTATCGCTGCGTTCTCACCGCTCCCCGCAGACAACCGGACACCGAGCCGAGGATCGAGGAGGCGGCTGGACCGGGTCGCTTCCCTGTGGGGCGCGGCGAAGAGGGAGATAACCGGTTTGTTCCCTCCCGGTAACCCCCCCGCAGCGGCACAGCCGCATGGACCCTTCCGCGCTGCCCGGCAGCTCGCGGGAGGCTGCGGGAAGTTGCCGCTGCGGATCCCCGCGGGAGCGGCAACAGCGGCAAGGAGGTTCTGCGGGGCCTCGCGCAGCCGGCCCCGCCTGCCCCCGCAGACATTGCGCGGTAGGAAAAGTGGGGCGAGTAATGAATTCCAGCAGAGAGCTGGAAAGGAAGCATTTTTCAGAGATCTGCCATATTTAACATTGACCACACTAAAGATGTTATTAGTGAAGGGGGGGGGGGGGGGGGGAGAGAAGAGAGGGATGCGATAAGGGAAAATAGATAATGACACATAATCCAAACCAGAAGTTTGAAACCAAGTTACTTCGCATAAATGATCCACAAGCTCATTTTTTTTTTTTTTTTAACTTTCCCCCTCTTTTTCGTAGGCTGAGGCTGAAATTCAGGGAGATAAACTTCTTAAGAACAGAAATATTCCTCTATCAACCTGGTAAATAAAACAGCTGGAGTGAAACAATCTGAAGTGAAACAAATGTATGGGGGTAGGAAAATGCAAAGGACATAGTACTATTTAGAAACCCCAGCGGAAATTGTAAAGTAGGAAATGAAAAGGAGGAGGAGAAACATTTCTGTTGTATATTAAAGGGAATGAAGATTAGCGGGAGAAAAGGGGGAAATAGCAGCAGAAGGTCTAGAATAAAGCACCACTGAAGAGTAGCCAATGCTTAAAATATCTCAACTGAGTCGTGTGCTCATCCCTTCAACACGGGTGTGTGAAAGGGAAATGAGTAGGGATAATTACTAATATAGCACATGTCCGGAGGAACCAGTCCAAAATAAGAGATAAATTTGGCTGGTGAAGACAGATAGGAAAAGACTGGAAGAAAACTGAGGAATACAGAGACCTGAGAGGAGAGGAAGAGATTTAGAGGAGAAGGCAGTCTCTAAGAGTACAGGAAAACTTGAGAGGACCGGCTTGATGGGGTGGGGGAGAGAGTGGAGGGGGAGAACAGCTACGGCAGAGATGGGAAGAGAGGGGGAAAGTGAGAGAGAAAGGAATGGAAGAGATTAAGGAGAGCAAATAAACCCGGGAGGGAGAATAGTTGGAGCGGATGGGAAGAAAGAAAGCAGGAGAGGTAAACTGGGAGAGAGGGAAGGAGGGACAGAGGGAGGGATGTGAGGATAGAAGGAAGGAGGCAGAGGGAGGAGACAAGGGCTGAAGTCTCCCAGCCTGGGGAAGGTGCAGCACAGAGCAAGAGAGAGCTCACTCTGAGGGTTAGGTTAGATTTCCAGAGCTCTTAGAGCTCATCGACCAGCCCGCTGGAGTCACTATTCAACCCGAGTCCCAAACACACGCCTCACTAACTACTTTACAGCCACTTTCATTGATTTTCTTTATCAAATAAACATAATACCCGTTACAGCAACACTTCCTCTTCGCGCAGCCAGAATGCCACAAGCTCTGATTGCTGCATTTCTCCGGCTTGCAGTTCCCCACCCTCCGCCTCTAAATAAATTGTGTTCTTTCACTTAAATGGTCAAATACATTGTTGCTTGCGGAATTTTTCTGCAATCTGGAAGGTACACTGCGAGCTAGGCAAATCGTTTCAATTATAAGGTAAAGGGTCCTCATCGCCCTGGCGTGAATACACATTGTTTTCCCCACATTTTCAAGGGTGACTTATATATTTACATACTTATTTTCTGCTAATAAGTGGTAAATTAATTTAAAGGGAGATGTCAAAGTGAACCCTCCCGCCTGAAAAATGCAGGGAGAAAAAAAAAAAAAAGCCAACAAAAAACAAGCCACCACGCAATTTTAGCACGTGCACCTAAACTGTCACTTGATCTAAGCATTTCACCCTCAAAATTCAATTAAAAAAGAAAAAAAAACACCTAAAAGTAGTCCCCTTCAAAAGCTGTTTTTGAACCAGGCTCTTCCATATATGTCAAAGGGCTGTTGAATTATTCATTATTATAATTACTATCATCATTGTCATTATCCCTTTCCATGTGGAAATAATTTTATTATCGTAATTTGATATCTGAAGAATTTCCTGTTAGTCGTTTGATAATATTTTTTTCTACAGAAAAGAAGTTTTGTTTATAAATGAGAGAAAAATATTTTAAATGCTTTTATGTTTACTATAGATTTCCGTTTATCTAATCGATCGGAATGCCAATAAATCGATTAAAGGTTTAGTGTTTTACAAACAACCATTTTGTGCTTTTTGATTTTACGTTCAGAATGATTTTAATAAAGCTAATGCCTTCTCTGAGAGTTCGTTCACTCTAAATCTAGAATTCCATCATTCCTATTATTTACAATTGCAATTTAAAGTGTTTCTAATGAGAAAAATAAACACAAATAAAAGAAGGAAATAATCTGATTAAATTACTTCGTGTCTGTGGCCAACATATTGAGGCAAAGCCCTTAAAAATCTTGGTGAATTATATGCGATCATACAGTGATTGCGGAATATTAAATTAAACTTAGATAAATCCGCATTGAAGGAGGCAGCACCCAATCCTGAATTTATTTCCCATTTTCTATAACAGCATCACTGCGCTCCTCTCTTTGCAATGACAATGTGCCAAATCTAGGCATTTTGAAAACATTTTCCATATGCTTTAACTGGAGACTGATAGACAAAGAAGAAAAGGAGATGGTCTTTTTTCTCTTGAGGTATATTTCCTTTAACTTTTTCTCCAACCTTTTCTGCTCTTCATCATTTTTAAACAAAAGTTTGAAAATCATTAGGACCTTTTTTCATTTATTTTTTTTTTTTTCCTTATCGTGTAATCAATTCCTGAACTGTGGAGTTTCAATTACGCTTTAATGCAGGACTATAGAACTATCATTTCTATACCTTGGCGGACAACATTTTGGGGAGAAACCATTGATTCATTTAGTTTTCGCTTGCTGCTTTTTGTAATTAAAGATGGTTTTAATTATACTTTTTTGTAAGTCAGATCAGATGTGCTGCTTGCTTGCTGGAAGGTTTTTTTCTTTTAACGGTGCTTTTAATTTATGTGTAGTTTTTACGGATAAAACAGAGGTGGTGGCTTTTATTTAGCTGTAAAATCCACACGTTTTCTTTGAAAACTTGGCTCCTTGGGCGAAAATAACTTTTCCTGGTTGCTTTATAATAGCTGGTTGTCGCAGAGGTACTTTAGCATATTGTCTACACAACAAAGATTTCTGGTTTATTGGCGATGTGGATTGTTGGATTTAGGTATAAATATTTCATAACTTTCCTGTTTCTGCAGTAAAATCGGTAGTTTTATTGGCTTTTTCTCCCTTTCTGTCTGTCTTTCTACCAGAATTGTTTTATTTCTGAAGTCCTTTTCTGTCCTTTTCCAGGAGAGAATGTAAAAATTTTTCGCTTGGATATATCACTGCTGGAAATATGCTCTTGGGCTTTCTGGAGGGGATGGGGGGGAGCGGTGGTAAGCGGTCGTTTTCCTTTATTTGCATAAGAGCTAGTGAAGTGCCTATGAAGTTGGTGAATTGCTATTGTTTGGGGCTAGTCCTGACTGTTTTTGTTTATAAACACTGGGGTGGTTGTCGGGAGGGGAGGGAGGTCAGAGCTTTGACAGTGCTCTGACCTCTGAAAGCCCAGAGGGCGCCTGGCTCCTTCGCCCTCGCCTTTCTCTCTCTCCCTCTCCCTTTTTATTCTCCTTCCCACCCAAGGCCAGGAGCTCAGGTTCAGGGCATTTAATCCCCACGATCTGCCCAAGAAAGGAGCTGGAAAAGGGCTGTTAAGGCTCCGGAGGAAACGCCGGCAGCAGACTTAGACCTGGAAGGCTTTTATTTATAGTAACGTCCGGGTGCGCGGTTTTGTGTGGCTCCAGCCAAAATAACAACAACAACAGCAAAAAGCCCATCGGGAATGACACTATTTAAGCTCAGAATCTCAGCGAGGTGTCTGTACTGCTCGGCTGTGATTTTTCCCTTAAGTCACTGCTAGTTAGATGCACTTTCAGGAGGTGAATGCCAAATCTGGGACAGTGAGGGCAGAATTGAAATGCAATCTGTTATTGTTGTTTTATTTCTCCTTTTTTTTTTTTTTTTTTTTTTTTTTTTCCGAACAAAACTTTCCAGGAATCGGATCTGGGATTTTGTTTTCTTTCTCTTCCCACTTCTTTCTTCCCCCCCCAACCCCTTCCCCCCCCTTCCCCGTCTCCCTTTCCAGTGTGTACTGGAATGTGTTTGAATTGAGGTGATTTGGGGAGTTTGGGGGGGCGTTGTAAATTAACAATAGATTTGTATACGTGATACCTGCAAAGAAATAAATAATTAAGAGTAGCCAGACGTTTTGGGCTTAGAGTCAATTTCATCTCGAGAAAAAAAAAAAAAAAAAAAAAAGAGAAAAAGAGAGAAAAAAAAGTACAGGAGATTGCTATCAGGTTTAAGTATGTTTTGAAAAGAAGTTGCTGAGTTAAACAAAAATGTTAGTTAACACACTGCCTTTGTCAAATAGCCCCCGGGAGGAGAAGAGACAACAAAAAGGAGAGGAGGTGGGGGCTGGGGATCTGAAAGTGTCTGTAGCTCAGATAAAGGGTCTGTAACACTGAAATCTTGTAATACCTCGTTTCAAACTGAGCTCATCTATAGACTTACGGAACGCAATAAAAAGACACGGATCCCCTTTCCCTTGGGTTGGGGTCTGGGGAGAGGAGAAGGAGGGGGCAGGGACGTTTATTAGGGAATTATATCGGGTTATTAAAAAGGGGAGCGGCTGTGGCTGTAATTGTGCAGATCCTTGTACCCCTGTGTGTCCGCAGCCCAGATTTAGGGAGTGAAATTAGCTTGGCGGAGATACGTGGTGTAACAGAGCCTGGTTTGGGCTAGGATTTCTTTGTCTATTGAAGAATGGTCAGTCCCGGGCTCTGGCCCCCACCAGATCCGTCTCGCCCAGGCCAATAAGCTTTCTTTGGGGCTGAGGCTGGAGGTGGTGGAGGACAGAAAAGGCTGGGATTTTTTCTTAGCGTCTTTTCCTTTTTCCCTTTCCCTCTCTTTGAAATGTAACGTCACTATCAAGAGCTTTTAGTGGTTTCAACAGGAGGATCGGGAAAAAAAAAAAAAAAAGAAAAAAAAAAAAAACAACCAAAAAAACCCCACCAAAAATGTGTAACTGTGCCTGCAGGATAAGTTCGGAGAAGGTGGGCGGGGGGTCCACCGAGACCAGAGGAGAAGAGCTGAGAGGTTAGGCTAGAGTCCTCGGGGGCGATCAGCTGAGTGAGTGAGGGAGGAGAGAGGGGAGCGGGAGCCGGGCCGGGCCGCGTCGCCGGGGAGCCCTCCCGCCACCCCGCACCGCCCCGCGGCCTCGGATGCCGGCCCCGGGTACTCCTCGCCTGCCTCCCCCAGCCCGCGCAGCGCTCCGCTCTTATCACATCCCACAAACCTGCTGCTGCTGCTGCCTCCAGGAATTAACCTTCTTCGATTTTTCCTAGCTACGTGGCGATCCCCGGGTTTCTTCTAAACTGTTAACATCCCGTAGTGCTTTTTTTTTTTTTTTTTTTTTCTACACATACACACCCCTCTCCCCCGATAACTACTAAAAAGGGAGAGAGAAAAAGAGAGAGAGAAAAAAAGAGGAAAGATTGAAAACCTTAGAAAGGACAGTAAGCAGTGGCAGAAGAAACCCTGAAAAATGTGGACTCTCCTCTCGCAATTCCTGCCTCTATCCCCCCCGCCTTTGTTCCTTTAGCTGTAACTCAAGTCCACCATAAACCTATATTCCCCCTCCAAGAAGAGAGACAAGGAAAAAAAGAATCTACAGCCAGAAAAGAATGACTTGACCGTTCTGACGTTTGGTGTTTTGACATTAATGACATTAATGATATTGATGTTTCACCGGGAGAAAAGCACTAGGAATAAAGGAGAGGAGGGAGGTGGGTGCGGGGGGACGATTTTAAAACTAAATTATCTTCGTTTCCTTATTCTTCTGTGACATTAAGTATACGTGTTTCTTCTTTTGAATTTGAAATAGATGTATTGTTCTCAGGTGTTTCTTCATCACATTGTATTTAATTGTCTTCAGTCTTAGGAAATACGTTGCCATCCTTCAGGCATGCACTTGAATGGACAATGCATCCTTCTATCTCAGAGTCCCGATTCTCCTACAATTTAAGCCTAAAAACCCTCTTTCCATCATATCCCACTCAATCTGATAACTGTAAACGGGTTTCAGAGATTCCATTTTCACTCTTGGTTTGCATTTTTTTTTTCCACCGTGTAAACAACGATGAAGAATATCACCAGTTTCCTCAGTACCTTCACTCACAGGGCACAGTGCCTGTGGAAATCTGCCTACATCTGTTCACATATTTTTTTCACTGATGAGCTGGTGCAAGACTTAGGTGAGTTTTGAAAAAGGAAGAAAGTTGCTCTCACGAACTCTCAAGTGCCCCTGATTTCTTCTTAAGTTCCAGTCTTGGAGATTTTCCTGGAGTTTGAAGTAAGATTTCCCTGGATTGGAGTAGGGCTCTTTCCCCGCTTTATTGGCAGGCTCTGGTTTTTGGAATAGCTTGGAATAGATGTACTTTCAGGCTGACGATTTTTTTGTTTTTTTTTTTTTTCCTCTGCTTTCCAAAGACCTTCTTTTTCTTTTCTTTTTTTTTTTTTTTTCCTCCTCCAAAACCTTCACTCTGACCTTAAACATCTGCTTTTAGCAACTCTGTTCCCTGACACTGGCCTGCACTTCCTTAAGGGCAGCTTTAATTCATCATCAGGTGGGGATTTTCCTATTAGCGTTAGTTCCAGTACTTGCAAAATATTCTCTTGGAGCGGAAGGTTTAGGGCCCGGAGAGGTGCGTATTTCTGCCATCCAGGTTTTTGCTGGTTTGTTGTTGCTGTTGTGTGTGCGCACTTTTAATGGGAGGTTGTGATAAAACCTTCCTGCTGGCTTGTGGTGTTTGAGGCCTAAGACAAGGTTTTGACATGTATCGCAGGAATCACGAACTTCAAAGGCATGTCAGCTCGGAGGTTATGGTTCACCTGTGCGGGGTCTTTAGTGCTGTAAATATCTCTTGCATGTAACTGTGACTTAGTGACCATTTCTGGTATCCCCATTTCTGGAATAGCATTATCAAAAATCTGCACATGTTCCTGCGGTGTATTCGTATGCTCTTTGAATAGTCGTGGTTTTATCTTCAGTAGGGGGTATTTTAAAGTATGTCTATTCCTAGTTTTAGTTAATTATCTTTTAATGAAAATGTCAGTCATATTCACATCTGCAGTATTAGGTTAAGATAATTAGATTTTCAAATGAGAAGCAATCTTCTTAAATCCCACACAGGAAAATATTTGTAGAAGATTCCAATTTATAATGACATCTGTACATTTTACCCTAGTTTTCATCATAATAAGTCCCCCCTCCCTCCAAGAATGAAATGTGTCTGGTAAAATGTAGCGGATAAAATATTAATAAAATATCAATACTTGTAGGGAAAGTGGAAGACGATGCATGTATATGCATGAAACCTGTATTGTATGTAAAGAGACTCTTTTGCTGGGCTGATATTTACTTCATTTTGATAAGGTTGCTTATAGTTGATATTGTATATTCTGGAAGGCTTTGCTTTTCATTTTGTTGCTATCTCCAAGCAATTACATGGAGGCCACCAAATAAAGCGTGTTATGTTTTGAGTGACTCTGTGTGTGCGCAGTGCATGTGCATATGTGTAAATACACTGTAGGATGTGAGCGCACGCATGTGTGCATGTGTGTGTATCTGTAAATAAATCCAGCTTTATCTCTGTATGGGCAGTTATTCCCTACCTTAGACATATTATTATCTTTCCTCTGACAAGGGTGTCGGACATTCATTATTCCATTGCAAACATGTATTTTTGCATTAAATCCCCATTAAAAGAGAGAAAAGGGAAGAGAAAGACAAAACGAAATCTCTCCCTGATGGAATAATTATTTTTGACCTTAAATTTCTTTTAAGTTCCAGGACAGTTAAAAGAGCAAGTCTGCCATCCCCCTTCTTCCTTCCTTTCTTTCCTTCTTTTTTTTTTTTTTTTTTCCCTTTAATTTTCCCTAGCCATCTACTTTGTGTGCCTGTGCGTGTGTGTCTGTGTTACTAATGAAGTTTGCAGACTTGTGTTTGTATCCAGAGCTCGCTCCCTTCTGCTGCTGCCCCTTCTTCTCCGGGCTGGCTCTGGGGCTCCCGCAGCCCCCGGCAGCCCCCGGCAGCCGCGGCGGCTCCGGCTTCCCCGGCTCCGGGGCTGCGCGTCATTTGCAGCCCGGAGAATGTTGATCACCTCACTAATTACACCTCTCCCTCTCCTCTTCCCTCTCCTCTCCCTCTCCCTCTCCCTCGCTCGCTCTCTCCTCTCTCTCTCCTCTCTCTCTCTCTCTCATTCCCAGAGTGCATATCGGGAATAGACACACAAAGACATGCGCACTCAACTTAATCAGCCATTTTTTTAAACAGGGCTAAAACGATAATAATTAGCAGAATAAAGACATATCGGATTTTCATTTCCTTTCCTCCTTTTCCCAACCCCTTCACAACCAAACAGCGAGACCGCGGTCGGCACATGCTTTAACAACTCCCGGACCCCAAAGGACCGCTCCATGCCCCCCACTTCTTGCTCAATCATTTTTATTTTCACCCAATAAAGTTGGAGGATTATTTTTTTTATTATTTTTTTAATGAACCTTCTCTCGTTTACTTGGATGTGATCAGCTGTTAAGTAAATAAAGCAAAACAAAAAAAAAGAGGCGAAGATCCAGTAGGAACTGCGAGGGGAAATGGAAAGTAAGTTTTTTCTTTAACTTTTATTGAGTAGTTTGTGTTAAATTTAGGTCGAGTATCGATTATCTTTCCAGGCTGATCTTGCACAATCTTTGATATTTCGCTCTCGCCCGCTCGCTCTCTCCCCCTCTCCCTGTGCCTCTTTCTCTCTCTCTCACATACACACACACACTCACATCCCCAGATCCCATGTACCTCTCCCCTCTCTCTCTCCCCCCTTTTTCCGCCTGTTTCCCCATTTTTAGGTACAGTATTTGCTCTCACTGGGGAAGGAGGGGCTGCTTTTTCTCTCTCCCTTCTTTCTTTCTCTCTCTCCCTTTCTCTTTTATTACGGGGGATACGTTTTGTTTGTGTATTATTTTTTTTTCTTGCTTTGATTCGGGGCTGTTTGTTTTTTTTTCCCTCTCGGGCTGTAACTTTCGGATTAAGTGGAGGACCCTGCTCAGTTTTCAGAAGAGGTTCGGGGGGTGCCCCCCACTTTTTATTTCGCTCTTTTTTTTTGTAGAGAGCTCCGGGAGGGGGGGAATACTGTCAGATTAGGGAAGACGTTACGGCTGTCAGAAGTCATCGCTCGCCAACCCCTTTAGAGCTCGCACTGCGGTTTCGCACCTCGGTCCCCCCAAAACTTTGAGGCGCTTTTTGGAGGCGCATTCCACTCTCCCACCCTCCTTCCCTCTCCTTTTCACCTCCAACCCCCTCGGCCTCCCAAACTTTCGCTTTCGGGCGGGGGGTGGTGGTGATGGTGGGATGCCAGCATGGCAATGGGGACCCTGACTGCGTGCTTGTGTATAGGAGAAGGTGTGGGGTGCTTTTTTCGTCTCTCCACCTACACCCCCCGTTTTTATTTCGCAGGTAGGTTTCTCAGGAGCAGAGGCAGGGGTGGCTGTGCGGGTGTGTGTCTGTGTGTGCGCGCAGGGCTATCGCGCTGCTGGCTGCCGTCTCTGGCAGCAGGAGGAAGAGGAGCCCGTTAGGAGCGCGCACTGCCTCGCTGTCAGTTTCGCCGCGCAGCTCGGGGAGGCGGCCCGGCCCGGCACTGCGCGGAAAGGCCCCGCCAGCGGGGATGCGCGGCTGCCGCTGCCTGCGGGCGGATGCTGGCCAGGAGCCGGCAGAACCCCCGGTATCCCCCCACGCCGTGCCGTGCCGCTCCGCCAGAAAGGCTCCTTGCGGGCAGGGTCGGGGGGGGGTTG
>JASSUY010024339.1:0-29990 GCA_032466535.1 Forpus xanthops | reverse complement strand
GAGAGGACAAGGGGTAATGGGTTCAGACTTAAACAGGGGAAGTTTAGATTGGATCTGAGGAAGAAATTGTTTACTGTGCATGTGGTGAGGTACTGGAGTGCGTTGCCCAGGGAAGTTGTGAATGCTCCATCGCTGGTGGTGTTCAAGGCCGGGCTGGACATAGCCTTGGGTGACATGGTTTAGTGGGTGGTGTCCCTGGCCATGTCAGGGGGGTTGGAACTAAATGATCTTAAGGCCCTTTCCAAACCTAACTATTCTATGATTCTATGATTTCTTTCAAAACAGATCTGTACAGCCTGTGTGTCCAAAAATACTTGTAATGGGAGGAGAAACACTTCTAGAAAACAGAAAGGCAAAGTGGATCAAGTAACCTATGGTAAGTGCCCAAAACCCTGAATGATCCCTTGCTAAGTTCAATGGAAGAAAGCTAACATGTTTCCAAAAGTTAGAGATGGAGAAGCAGATGAAAGCAACTGAACGAGATATCTACACTCTTTGAGAATGTTTTCAAGACTGCTGACAAGAGACAATGAGGGGGTAAGAGCTGGCAATGAAACCCGTGGTCTATGCCAGTGATGACAGTATCATCCCTTGTGTTCTTGTTGCTGGACCAGATTCTGGGCGTGGAACACAAGAAAAGTGGCCACTCTACTAAGCCAGACAGGCAGATCTGTAACTTCTAAGTAGCCATCAAAGATTCAAAAGAGGCTAAGAATAGTTCTGGAATCCTTAAATGTAGATAGCTGCAGAGTGTCCCTAAACAAAAAGATGTCAGAAACTGACAAAGAGAATAGCAATAATCTGTACCACAATCTTCCTTGGAATCTATGGGATAGGATTCTGAAAAGGACACAAGGTATCAAGTGAGTCTGTCTCATAAATGGAGCAGCTGGTGAATCACCAAACATGAAATGAACAGATTTAATCAACCAAAACTATTTAGGTACTTCAAACCTGCAGTGTGAGAGCATGACTTCTCAGATTTCTATTCACTGCTGAAAGAATTATGGAAGATGGAACCAGATGGATAAAGAGAAAGTTAGTGGCTCCTAGGAATACTGATGTTTCCGTTATAGTTGGAGAAAAAGAATGTATCAAAAGGTCTTGCTATAATTCAAAGTGGTTTTAACTCTACAATAGCGTATTAACTTATAAGCGATCACAGGCAGTTTCAATTTCTTCCAAGTGCAAATTGGAGGACAGTTAATTTGCTTTAAGAGACTTTGAAAGACTCTCAAACTTGCAAACCTGACCATCCTAAAAACTTAATTTCCAGACAGCAGTACGCAAAACGTGATGTGTACCAGCTTCCTTGACATCCCTCAATTGCAAGGTTCAGAATGAAAGATGAAGTTCAATCTAAACTTGCTTGTTGAAATAGGTTCCAGGGCTTGTTGCCACTACTCAGGACTCAATACTTTTGAAAATAAGAGGGTAAAGAGTCATGCTGAACAAGAGCGTCCTCACCTCTCCCCTCCAAACTAAGGCACATTCTTCTTCAAAGATGATACAGAAACCTTCTGGCAGTGCTGAGCTGCTGCAAGAGGTGGGGAATCCCTTGAAGAATCACTATTAAAATAAATCATAGGACTGAAGGGTCTCATAAAGCCCTTCAGGTTGACAAGAAGGTTATCTCAGTGTCAGGTGTGTATCATATTAACAAGCAATCAAATGCTGACAAGAACAGAAATAAGGGCTAATCCAGTACCCACAGAATCCTTGGCATTAAGTAAAAAAATAATGCTGTCTTTCATTTTAATACAGGAGTTGTGCTTGCCATCCCCAAGGGAGAGGCAGAACATCATTTCCCAACACCGCAATTAGTGCTGTTTACTGAAGACAGGACAAAAGCACAAGTTTGAGAGTGCTTCTCTTGCTTTTTCTCAGTAGGCATTAGTAGCAGACCTGTCAGCACTTACCGTTTGGGTGACGAGCTTCTACAGAGACTCTACAATAGCCAAACAAGAGCTGTTTTCAACATCCTTCTATCCATTTCTTTTATCAATCCTTGAGAAGTGTGATGTTTGGCATTCCAAGTGCTAGCTAATGGTAAAGATGGGTTGGCATATTCTGGGATGCCACATCTGCTTAATACTAGAAAATAGCTAAGTTTTGGTGCCCACCACAACCAATTCTGAGGTTGATACACTCAACTGTTTCAAAAAAATATCTGAAATGCCAACTCCCTCTCTCTGCAACTGGGAAGTTCGGATAAAACCCAGAAAACTCAGTACTTTCCTATCCCCTTCGCCTCCACTGAGGCTATATAAATGCTAGTTATACAGCTCAGTCAAGCAGGATCATATGTTCCAAGTGACAGACAGATGGAAGATTATTTTTGAGAAATCATTGGAAGATGAAAACTTTAACAGACGAAGGCAAACATGAAAAGGAAAATGCACGTTAGAGGCCTTTTTAAACACTAAGTGCAGTACTGATATACAATCACCACAAAGAATAGTAGCACATACAATTCTGAGTAACAACTGCATAGTATTAACCAGACAGACTGACACTTCTTTACTACAATGAACAGTTTTCAGTATACAGACATCGCAGTCTAAAATTGATTGAAAAAAACCAAACATTTTATACTGTATTACAAGAATATATTCTAAATCATACCTCGGGTGCCAGGTATTCTGGAGTACCACAGAATGTTTTCATAGTTGCTGCGTCTGTGATTCCTTCTTTGCAAAGTCCAAAATCTGTAATTTTTATGTGTCCATCTTTATCCAACATTAGATTTTCTAACTGTGTGTTGGGGAAAAAAATTATCCCTTAGTACTTTTTAACAGGACAGGCTGACAGATTATCTCAGTTTTGTCAAAAAGATGCAGTATAACTGCTTGCAATAGAATTCGTTTGTGATTTGTTTAAAAGAAATAAAATACAGCATCTATTATTTTACAGCACTCAATGGTGTCAATGGTGTTTACTGTTACACTATTCAAATATTTATTTAATGTTTCAATACAGCTTACACTAATTACAGAACCCCAGTCAATCAAAGAGTGACCCTTCATTCTGAAGTTTTACAAGTTTGGTGCATCTTCCATAGAACAAAAGCTAAATAATTCTTTTAATATTCTCAAGACAAAGTGAAGTAATTCAAGGTTGCAGTCATGCCTGCCATTTGGCAAGAATTCATAGGTTTCCTTTGCTGTAACGTGACCTTCATCTATCAAGATCCATTTTACTTACTATATTGTCACAAAACAGTATATATCCATAAATCTTTTAATCTTGCGCAACCTTTTCAAATAACAGACAAGCTACTGATAAAAACAAAACCCTGAGGTAAACTCCTCCTTGTATACTTGCAAAGGACACTGTCCTTGAATTGTGTATGTGTACCTCGGCATGCCCTGCATGCCTTTGAAATACACCATTCTTGCTTTGAAATGTGAAAACAGAACACAGCCAATTATGAAGTATCTGAAGACAGGAATAAAAACTACTGCACTATTTACTGTGGACTATCTCAAAAGCATGGCGTTTTGTTAGCAATACTTTAAATACAGACAGAACTAAAACCGTAAAACGTACTTCTGAAAAACTTTTCTCAACAGAAAAACCTTTTTTCCCCCTAATTATAAGGTGTGTAGTGAAATTTCTAACAAACAATATAGCCCTGTCCTCTTGTTATCATTCCTTGACTAGACAATTCTGTATTTTTCCAAAACATCACAGCATTTCATGTTATTATAACAGATTCTGCTACAAACAGGAAATCCAGTGTTTTGTTTTCTATCTGCCTCCCTGAGCAGAACTTGCCTACCACCACCTCCTTCTTTTTGGTTTCTGTGCAAAGGAGTCCATGAATGAACTCCACTAGGCGTGCATGTATAATGTGAAAGCATAGTTTCTCATGTAAGAAATGAAAGGCACAGCACAAAAATAAAATAGTCTTGTGGAATTTAAAGGTTCCTCCCACATAAGTTTGAAAATGTTCCTGTCGAAAACAGAGGTTATTTTCTATAGCATTTGGTCATACTGTGCCACAGAGTACTTGGAGCTTCAGGCAACAACAGCAGATACACAACTGTATACACAGGCAAATCTGAGACAAACTACATTCCAGTACAATGAAACTTTCCCAAGATACAAAAGACAAAATAATTTCTTAATTGACTGAAATTCTTTTCCAATTGAAGTATTCTTAATTGTTTAAAATGTTTTCAAATCATACAAGAACATAACTCTTTGGTGAGATAAACAGAATGTAGTCACATTGCCCCAGTTCCCCATTTCCTTTTTCTGGGGACATTGAGAATTATATTTAAGATTTATGCTGAAATCCAAGTTAAGTTATAAGTAATGGAGTAAAAATTTTAAAAAATAAAAATAAAAATGAAACTATTAGAAGTTTAAACCTCCTTCAAGTGCTACCACTAAGATACGGTGTTTCTGTTTTTCAATCAAGTAATGCAGCCATCTAGAGATTACTGCATCAAATGACTTCCTTCAGCACACACAGAACTTTAAACTGAGCGCAGATTTTTTTCCCCATTAACTCTGAATAGTGCAACTTTATAATTACTTTGTGTTTGTCCCAATAGTCTCTGCAAAAACAAAAATTTGATTACTTTTTTTTTTCTCCTTTTTTTTTACCTTGAGATCACGGTACACAATCTTCCCAGAATGCAGATAGTCCAGGGCAGAGACAATTTCTGCACCATAGAAGCGTGTGCGGTCCTCTGAGAACACCCGCTCTCTCGACAAATGGAAAAACAGCTGCAGGGTAAACAGCAGGGACAGGATTGTAATAATTACTGATTTAGTGGGGGAAATTAACACAAACATAAAACACCTCTCATCACCATATTGTGATGATAGATAGTGTACTCTCAGTGGACACTCAGCACTCTTAGACAGCAGCTGGCTTATCTTTTCCAGGTTTCCAAAGGGAGAAAGCGAGCTGTTAAATCAGCGTTTTAATCAATATACCAATCTTGTTTAAGGCATTCTGCTTGCTACTCATTTAACCTTCAGTTACCAGAGGAAAAAAAAAAAAAGTATGCAGCAGCACCATTCTGTACTTCTCCCACCACCACTTCTCAGATGTTTATTTTAAGCCACTGAGAAACATCACTAAAACAACCAGATTCTGGTTCTGCCTTAAGATTTCCAGTAATTTATCAACTTTCCTTTGAACTGACAGAAGTCCAGTTCTTCTGCAGACTTCAGCTGAGGAGGTGAATATTTTACAATGCCAGCGTATTTGTATTGGTAGGAATATTCATAGTCACTATAAAAATCAACCCAACAACAGTTTATAAAAACAAGTCTATGCATTTATTCATTTATTAGGGGGAGTTGAAGGAATGGGGGTTGACACTTCTTTAGTACTTTATAAGTTACAGACCTTTGCAGATACTTTTTCAACTGTCTTTCAGTGTAAAATATAAGTCATTAAATGCTGCCAGCATATTCAGTTACAGTGAAAAAGTGTAAGGTCTAGTTCTGTAAGGCTGTTAGCACCTTACTGAATAAAGCATCACCTCAGAACCTGGAACAACATCTAAAAATCAGAATCTGGCTATTTATACGCTCTCTAAAATGAGTACTTTTATTTACTGGGTTAAGAAAACTTTGGAAAGTCCTCAAGCAAAGATTAGTGAGCATGTCTGTATTCTGCTTAAGACTAAATGGATTGCCTGCCTTACTTCTTCAAATTACAACGGTTTTGATTTTATTACAACAGCTAACAATTAACAAAACAGAAATACACAAATGCGATAAACTATAAATTAAACACAGACAAGGAAATCCATATCAATAAAAATAATAATGTGTTTAATTCATCATGATCTCGCCCTACTTTACACCAGTACTAAACTTACACTGCTGACACGGCACAGAACAGTGTAAGAATTTGTGCAGCTATTTTCAGAATGTGGATTTTTCAAAGTGTAAAAAAGACAATCCTGTAAACAACCAGAAATCAACTGCTTTCCTGACAATTTTATTTCAAAAAATGTGCATTCCTTTCTTCTGGACTTGAACAAAGTTCTGGCTAAAGTGAGCCTTTTGGCAGCATATATTTCTATAAGCAAAGACTTAACAGAACCTACAGCATGGTTCAAAGAGAACACTTCATTTCTTTTCTTTGTACCTGAATTCCCCTTTCAATTTCTTTCTGAATTCTCAAGATGCCCTGTATAAAAATGGAATACCTGCATGACAAGGAGGATCATTATTTTGTAGGTATTTCAATAGCTCCTGCTGCTCATTTTCCTGTTTAAGCATCCACCCCTGGTGGCAACATCAACCCTCCCTGTAGTAACCTGCTGTCTATACTGAGGACTTCTTAATTGCAAGTGCAAACACAAGACCAGTACAGACTGAGTCTGCCTTCATGAAGTGCTTCTCATATAAATTTGAGAAAAGAATAAATAATTTTCTCAATTTTGGGGGTCTTTTCCACACATTTCTGCAAGATTTCAGTAGGAAACAAACTCCACTACGTAGGTCTTCATTCAAGTAAAGCAAAATATAAAATTTGTGTAATTTATGCATTTATGACCATTCACTGGTCTCTTTCACAAAAAAAGAGCTAATATTAATAATATTTAAGAGCTTTGTTTGTTTTGATGGACTCAAAGTAATCCAAAGTAAAGGCCAACTTTTAATGTCTACAAATAGCCCTTTCCAAAAATGTATAATATAACCTCCAGTTAGCCCTATATTTATATCTATGCAAAAGGACTATTGCAATTTTCTGTATGAAAGAGACAAATCCAGTAGCTGAGCAGCAAGTCTCGGAAAATTCTAAAACCCCAGGATACTTGTCAGCAACAGATGTATTAGCTTCCATTAAAAAGAAAAGCGGTCCAATTTGAATGTGACAGTTGATAAACTGACAAGTTAGCCTAACAAAATTTTATTTTCTTTAGTGTTTATTTCTAACAAAATATTCTTGATATTCATTCTAAATACCAACTTCAAAGTAAAATGACCAGCTAGAAACAACTAGCAATAGCTCTCCGCTTGCAAGAGACCATGAGTTCCCAAGACAGGTTATTTTAACAGTACATATGACACAACAGTCACTCTTCAGAAGTATTTTTCATATTATAGTAACAGTACTATACATACATACCAGTTTTGCACAAAAAATCTATTTAGATGTAAAAATGCATTTTAAAAGTGAATTCATACATTCATACACTATGTGCTAAAGATACTAAAGCAAATTTTAAAATTATAATAAAAAATATAATTCAGTGAAATTACAGTACTATTTTCAGCTAATTATTTAGTTGGTTCACTATTTTGGAATAATTATGCCACCAGGCTTTATTTACAATTGTCAGAATAAGGATTAGATTTATTAAGTCAGAGAAGGAAAAAAAATCTGACGGAAGTATATGAGAAAAGCTACCAACATCTGCACTATTTATTGATTTACAGTTATTAAATATGTGCTATAAAGTCACTGGAATTGTAATAGAAATAGCTTTGGCACAAAGCAAGCCATTTTGCACATAACATTTTTGATGGCATACATGAGGGTGCTATAGTTACAGTGAGGATTGGAGCTATAAATTTCCTCATATGCCTTTATTTAAAAACTGAACAATATTGCCATGGGGTTTTTTCCTAATAAAAAGTCTTAATGGAAAGGTTTGAACACATAAAACCAAAGATCAAACATAAAGGTATATCCAACTGCAGATCCAAGCAAGCCAAACAGATAAATACAACCTTGTATCAATTGATATGTTAAGCTTCTACAATGCCAGTGACCTATTTAGCATGTTAGAAGTTGTATGACTGGCTCCTGCTGTTGCATATTTGGTTTGCTCAGCTCTGCAGTTAAACACATTTTATATTTGTCTGCTGATTTGACTCTTTAGCAAAGCATTTTCAGTAGCAGCCTTGAAAGAAATAAATATAGTACCCTTATCTTGGACTATCACAAATTTATGCTAAGAAGTACTCATTTAAGTGCTCAGGAAACCAAAACAGGACACAAGCAAGATAAAAATGATAAAGCTTACAAAAAAACACAGCTATTTTTCATTAGGTAGGTTGTAAATTCTCTGTCTTTTTTTCTAGATAGTAATAGCACTTGTTAAATTACAATAAACCATTTAGTTCCCTCTTGCCTATTGAACTGAAGTAAGAGCCATAGAAAATAAAAAACACCAAGCGGAACAGAGATTCAGAATTCCGGTGTTCAAAAATCATCTGAACAAACTTTAGAGTCTCATTTATTATACAGATAATTACCAACTCAGTTTGTTACAAAGTATGGAATTTGGAATTATCCTGAAAGAGCAAAGCAAGGAAGTTAATCAACTTATTAGTTAGCTGAACCAGTGTACTATGCAGAGAAATGCAAGTAATAGATAACATTCCTAAAGCTTTTCAACCTTTAAAGCAAAATACTGGAAATAAAAAGTGGGAAAAAGACAGTTCAAAAGTATTCCAACAATAAAGAGCCATTCTTAGAACGTATTTTTTTATAGCACAGTTTATACCATTCTGTTATCCTGAAGTTGGGGGAAAACTATCAAATACTACTAACACACTGCAATCGCACAGTATTAAAAATTATAGGGATTACAAAAGGAAAATGAAGTAAGTCAGGAAAACCATCAATAAAGTCTTACACTTTTTTTTCCCAAAATATGTTAATAGGACAAAGACAACAAAAAACATATAAAAATGAATGAGGCTTCTTTTCTTTAAAGCAGGCCTGTGCTCATCTATAAGTATTGATAGTTTTACTTATTTAAAAATATGTACATGAATATTCTATAGTTTGAAACAAAGTGAAAACAGTTTACCATGCAATACTGTATGCATTTTTCACTACACACTCGTAAAATATGCCATTTCAGAGTCTTGATAATAGAACATGGTCAACTCAACTAAGCCAGATGAGTCCTTCTTCTCCTAAAATCAAATTTCCATGTCTTAACACTACTTTCATGTTAATTCCTTCACTATAACAATGGCATTGATAAGTAACCACAAAGTTAGAAGTATCCTTCAGCTCCATACTATAACATAGTTTATGATCAACAGACATTGCTAAGCATTTCAGTGTCCAACAGCAGCACTAGAAGAAGTAAAAGTTTTCAGTCCACAACAAAGATTTCACAACTGGGCCCTTAAACAGCAGAAAATGAACTGTAAAAGTTGTCAGTATAAGGCAAATATATTTAGTATTTCTGGCTGAAGAATTTGGTTGGAAAAAAATCCTCTTTTGGTTGGAAAAAAATCCTCTAATGTTTTGCTTTAATATATTTAGCTACAGAATATGCTTTTGGATTTTCTTTTAAAGAAAAACAACAGATAATTTGACACTGTATTATTTGTACATTGCAAAAAAGCACACACATAAAACAGTAAACACATACAGTTACAATTTCATTATAACAGGTTCCATTACCAGCTGAGCCTAACTAATCTGAAGTTACCTTAGTTATCTTTGCCTTACCTTCAGATCTAATCTGAAGGTAAGGCAAAGATAAATTGCTATTATTCTGGTGGGATATTAAATTCAACATGGATCTAGATTTATAACACGTAGAGATGATTCTTGTTTATAGTCATTTTGACACAATATCTTCTCCTGCAGAATGAAATTCAGTGAACCCCTTTCATCAACTGTTTTCCTTCCTAATCATAGGAAGAGGAACTGAAGACTCCTGGTATTAGCTACACTTTTTATTAGTGTAATAGGGCAGAAATCTAAATTATGGCATTTTCTTGCTTTCACCTGGGTAAGAGTCAAGAATACAGATATGAAGCTCAACAACTCTTTAATTTGGAGGACTGTTGAATGGGCTCCTTGAAAGACATAATACATGAAAATTCCCAAGGAACTGACTCAGGTACAAGTGTTTAAAAAGAAATCTTTAATCTAAAGGAATTTCAAACAGAAACATGCTGAAGGTAGTACAGCTGGAGAGAGAAACGTGGTGCTGCTACAGTCAACTTTCTACTAGAAAGATGTAATTAAGAGATGAGTTTTCAAAAATCTCAACAGTGAGAAACCACAGTAAAGGAAATTAAACTTTCTTGGAACAGAGAGAATGGTAAAGGGAAGCAGCAAAAGCAAAAAAATCTGCGTACCATATAGAAGGTACGCTCAGAAATGGCTAAAATGCTGGCTAGAGTTTGTGCAATTTTTATTCAGTCATTCCAAGTGAATAACCAGGCTGTTTTTACAAATACGAAGTCCTTTGTATTTTTTAGCAGAGAGTGACTAAAGTCTGAAGTCCACAGAAAGATTTGGTAAGATTAAAGATTTTCCTATTTGAAGTGACAGTCTGTCCAACTCACTATTCCACATCTTTAGCCACAAAGAAGCACATAAGCGAATCAGGACAGTTTCTTGAAAGAAAATTGCCTACTTAGTTAGGGAATGGTCATTATTTCCCACTGTGGCAAAAATTTATGGTTACATTCACTGAATTAGGGAACCACCAGCAAAGATGTGTAACTCTAACAAACAAGAGCATCACACCTGAAAAAAAGTGACGCACCCTTGGCAAAGAGCATTGCAATTATTGAAATCCCAGTAAGCAAAAGCAGGCTGCCATCGAGAGACTCATGACACAAGATGTCTTCACCAGTTATCACAACTATCTGCTACACAATGCAGAGGAATGCAAGATATACACCTGATCAAAACATAATGTCAGAGAATTCAACCATAAGAAAGGAGTTGAAAACATTCCCTCTGGCCTCTGCTCTGCATTCAGATAGGGCAGAAAAGTATCTTGCAAAAAGGTGAGTGCCTAAATGATAGGCTGATTTTCAAAACACTCTCAAAGTACATCCCCTGAGATTATAAAAATACAGTAAGATCTTATCAAAACTTAAGAAGAATTAGCTAATTCATAAGGCGCCACTTTTAAAACTCATTGTAAATAGCACTGACTTAATACTGCTGACATAAGTTTGATGTTAAATAAGCCAGCTGAGTGTCCAAGGGAAAGTTGTTATCCCATTACTGCTGAGGAAGATTTTTGTGTCTAGTCCAACTAGCCAAAATGGTCAAATACCTGTGATGTCCAGAAGCAGGTTTATACATACTAGGTCAAAATTCATCCTCCCATTTGAGAACCCTACAGCATCATCTTTAGTCATGGCTGGTAGAAGGCCATGAACAAGTTAGGATGTAAATGGGCTTCAGATCGGGCACTGAAACCACCAAAGCAAAAAATGCAAGACAGGCACTCTGAGGGTGCTCAGGCATTAGGGTTATAGCTGAAGACAGTTTTATTGTAGGAGAACACAACAAAAGTATAATGAAAAACATGGTACCATGCTGCAGCAATTCCTGAATGAAGGAACAGTTTTCCAATAAAAAAAGCTAGTGGAAACCATACTTTAGTGTTATTATGCAGCATATAGTAGACAAAATAAGGAACACCCGCTAGTTAATGCTGTAATCTGACACAGTCTGAATAGCAAATAGCACTTAAAAGGGATATAAAAACCCTCTTCTTACATTGCAATTCTCTTTAAATCCACTTGACAGATATAGTTTTTGATATTACATTCTTCAGGAAATACCTGGAGGACAGCAATGGCTTAAAGGCTAACAACACTAATAAGTTTAACACTTCAAATTTCCAAAGTACACAGCAAGTGAAGAGGAAGAAGTAAGGAAAAAAAATGAACATTTTTCTCAAATGTATTTGCAATGGCTACAGCAAAGAACAAAGCACATATTTCACATTAGGAGAAACATAAAAACAGTCAACATTATTTTTGCTTGTTTGTACTAGATTATGACCCTTTCATGTCAGAACATGCTATAACATGCTTGAAGAAAAAACAGTAAGATATTTCCAATTATCTCTTTACCATGAAATTATCTTCCACAAATCTAATTTTTCCAGAATAAGAACTACTTTTGAAAAAAAAAAATGGTTTTTTTTTACAGCACAGTTGTAAAACACATCTACATTTTTTTAAATGTTTTAAAAAATAAGAAGAAAAAAGACAACTTTCAAAGATACTAGAAAGCAAAAAAGGTAAGAAAAATTTTATGTTTTAAAGTGTAACCCAGTGACAGCATTACTATTACAAGTGCAGAACATCTTTTTTCTACTTACCTCTCCTCCGTTAACATACTCCATCACAAAACACAAACGATCCTTTGTCTGGAAGGAATATTTCAAGGACTTGCAAAGAAAACAGCAAAACCAAACAATTATCATCTTGAATTAACCCCATTTCTTGCACATAAGCTGTAACAAAGTTTAATTTTATCCTCTTAAGCAGACAATTCTGATTTGGTGAGAACTTTCAGAGTAATTAAAAGTGTAAATTCCTATCTGGAGCTTGTGATGAATTAACAAAAACCTTCATGTCTTCCTTCATCACTGCCACAAGCCCACTGATATTAAAACATCATGCTTGCTATAATAAAATTCTACATACTTACTAAAATTCACAATTCTATATGGCTTTCTTACTGCCATATATGGAACCAGCTATTCTCACTCATTTTATGATGTCACTTGCATGATGCCCATGAAAAGAGAAATTGACATTCTTTTTCATTCCAGCCTGCTGTCATACTCAAAAGGAATCTCTAGTTTCACATACCATATAATGGTAAAATCACTGACAAATTGATATATTTATTTACAAATAATTTAAAAATTGTAACAAATGTTATTATCTTAATTACAGTTTTTGACTTTTCAATACTGATTTCATTTTGCTTGGAAAAATGTTACCAAAGCAAATCTACAGATATAGTTCAAAAGAAACAAAGTAGAACTACACATAACAGAATCATTTGGAGGCTCATGTGACTTAAATACTGAATGTGTCCTTAAAATATTTGCCTAAGAATATCAGAGGCATTTGAAGATACAAGTGCAGTAACATTGTTGCACAATTTGATTGCAGTTAAGGCCTACTCCTGCTTACCTTCGCACTCTAAATTAAAGAACTTTAGGGGATCTCATTTCTTTTGACTGAAAGTCCAAGAATATTTTGGCCAACCAATGTGGATGCAATTGTCTGCTTTCTAAATAGTTTGGTTTTGATTTTCTAAAAACGAAAACTTCCATGTTATACTCTGGTATTTTAATACAAAAAAAGAAAATCATTTTTCTTTACCTTAAAATACATGTTAATCATCTTTTGAAATCAATGAGATTTTCTAATACATTCTCAAACCAAAGGAATCATAATTATTTCTACATAAGTCAGTTGCAAAATTAAAGCTAATAATCATGATTTGTCATCAATCTCCAAATTTTCAACTTATTCTTAATAGCTTCAATACCTTCTATTAAATATAAACCATATGAAGACAACGGCACTGAGATAGTGGGGTTTGAGCTTTGCTGCTCCATGGGCTACTTATGCTGAACAAATAGTAATTTTTATCATTTTATTGAACTCAAGTTTTCTTGATGAAAATTACCTGATATTATGACAAATCAATAACTTTTTTAAGAAAATGTTCAACTTGTGATTTTTCTATATGAACAACAGTTACAGTCTACAGTCGAAGTGCAGTTGAGCTTCACAAAACAGTTAGAGACCTACTTTCTGAACTCTTAAATACATATTATGATAAAAGATATGAGAAGCACTAGATAGCGACTACTTGTTTACAAAGAATCACAAGAAAGACTTCAAAATTTGTTTGTAAATTCTGCCCATAATTAAATACCCACCATGTTGAAAATCACCTGCTAATGTACTTAAAACTAACTCCTAACACTTACTGTTAAAAAAGGATGTCTGGTATTTTTCAATACTCTGCTTTCTGTAAGTGTATGAGCTACTTCATCCTGAGAAATAAAGAGTAGAAGAAATAAGTCTTAATTAGCATATAAAATTGTCATTGAATTAATTAGGAGGAAAAGGTCAATACTTTCAAAAAGAGTAAGTTTCAGTACAGTTTTGGAAGATGAACAAACCTGAAAGAAACACGAAAAATAATTCACATTTTCTGAGAAAAGATTTTAAAGTAAATTTAAGTTTGGCAAAATACAATTAATGGTTTCAATTTTACTTTTTTCTTATGTTCTTGCTTTAAATGAAATCTTAAATTTTATATCCAGCATGGGGAAGTAAGAAATTGCAATATTGGATTTGATAGTTTGAAAATACAAACATCACAACTTCACATTTCTGGTATGAATCATATGAACAACATACCTACAGAGAAATTGAAACAATTTACAAGAAAAGTACAGGTAACAACTCAGAGGCCTCTATAAAACCTAGTCTAATATAGTCTAATGTTAAGTAAAGGCAGTTTTGCTGGTTTTAAACATTCACTTGTTTAGATGTTCATTTTTTTCTTTAACTTTCATTTATATGTAGTCATCCAAAACACACTTGTTCCCTCCATCCCTCATCCACTTTGACTGTGCTTAAGAGCAAAGTGAGCAGTGCTAGCAGCCTCCTTCCTCAAGGGCAAGCACCTTGTTCATGGAAGGTGGGAAGATGTCTATACAACCTCACCCCCTTTCCAGATAGATTTTGACAAAGAGGCCTTCTCACTATCCTCCCTGCCAGGGGGGATACCAGGAGAGGGACACATGGAGGGTGAGAAACAGCCTCGAGGGGTGACAGGGAGCCCCCAGTGGCAGGGCTATGGCCCCTCTATGCCACCAGGTCTGCAGAGAACGAGGCGATGCAGGAGCATGGGGGAGAGGTGGCAGGGCTATGGCTCCTCATGCCACCAGGTCTGCAGAGAACGAGGCGATGCAGGGGCAAGGGGGAGAGGATGGCAGGAAGAAGGCTCACCCTGCACTGCGTTTTCTGCAGTGCTAAGCTATCACTATTATATTATGCAGAATTGAAGACTAACACAGTGTGACTCAAACTTCAATGATAGCCCAACAGAAGTAAATATATTTAGTCAGAGTATACTTTATTATTGCTACCAATAATACCAATATAACATCATTGTACTACATGCTTAGCAGACAGTGCACTGCAGATAAGGTATTACTAAACTAGAAAGTAAACACAGCTGTCAGGAGTTTTAAACTAGACTTTAAAAATTGTCAAAATAGGAAGTTAAACAACAAAAACAGAGCGTTAAGAAATTATGGTGCCATTTAGCTGAATAGCAGTGCAACGCTGAATCTATACACTGCAACCACATACTAGGGTTAAACAAAAAACTCTTCAAGGAGATAAGGAAGCCTAAAGTTAGTTTTACTTATTTATTTTTCAACCTCAGTGGTTCACCAGGTATGGGGCATAAAAAGCTGGCAATGTGCAGTTTTTCTGGAGTTGCTTCAGAAGTTTGTGGTACTGGCAGCAATTTCCTGGTAACTGCAATATTAATCTGTCATGAAAATTTAGAATCAACAGATTCAGTCTGAACTGAGCAGATGCTATATAACCTTCTAGATACAGCTGTCAATGCATCACTGAAAAGTGCTTTATATTATGTTAACTGTTAAGGTATGACCTTCTATAGCGCGTATGATATCACACTATAGGCTGGGCTGGGGACTGCAGATCTCTACCTACTGACCATATCCTTAGCACGGATCTCCAGAGTTAAAAGTTACTGTTATATCCCCATGGCATACTTACACACTGACTAGGTTAGGCAGCTAAGTTCAGGCCCACGTCTGCTATGTTTTCAGTTTGGGAAGGAGTGGGACAACTGGTATTTGGTGACTGTAGTTAAAAAAACATGATCTCTTCACTTGTGAAGATCTAAGCATAGTCTATTTTTTATTTTTTTCATCGGTTTCTTATCAATATACCACCATTCTATGATAAACTTAGAGGAACTCCCTCCAAAACAAAGCTCCAGTTTTGAGGAAGTCAAATTTAAAAGACTGAGGTGCTCCCATTTTCATCACAGGATGAAATGTGCCTTTTCTTAGACACCTAATCTTCTCACTGGGCAACAAACAGGCAGGTTTTAAGTGTGTCTCCTGGGACACAAGCATGTATGTTTCTTGCCCTCAAGTTGTTCTATGGAAGTGGGATTCAATTATTTAGAATTGCTACAAACAAACCTTAGACTAGATGACCTTCAAGTTTAAACTTCTCAGAATTACAACAAAGCATAAGAGCTAGTACACTGCACTAATCAAGCTTAACTGACTGGACAATGCAGTTTAAACCACTTCAACAGACATCAGTTTCAGACTTTTCTTGCTCCTCAAAAACTGAAAATAATTGAATTTTTAGTACCCTGTTCAGCAGTCTCATCTAACTTAGCAGAACAGAGCACAGGTCCATTAAATTAGTTTTATTTATAAAGAAAAACAAACAAAAAAAAAAACACAGTTCACTTACAATTTTTTTCTTAAGTATGTAATATACCCTCCAATGCATTTTTTTCTTGTTTTAAACTTGAATTCCACTGTCTTTCTTTCCAATGAACTCTCTCAAAATTTTGGCATACTCTAGATTGCAAGATGCTGGAAAAAATCATACCAAATGGGTACACATGCTAGCTTTCTATTCCTGTTTTCTGAAGATACACAAATATTCCTACCAATTTCAGTTAGTATCAAAAATAAAATATAACTTACGTATTAGACATTGATCATAGCATTTGAAAATATTACCCAACATTAAAGCTACGATTTTCCTTACCTTTGCAATTATGACTTCTTTTTTCAAAATTTTCATAGCATAGTATTTCCCACTAGCCTTCTCTCGGACGAGGATAACTTTGCCAAATGTGCCTTTGCCCAGCAGTTTTAAATAGTCAAAATCATTCATTGTCTGTAAGAGGCAAAGAACAATGATGAGCAAGACTTATGTTATCCATTTCCAACATGCACGAGTGTGTCCACATATAATCAAATGCTGTTACCGAAACAGTAACACTTTACAAAACCAGGTACATTTCTATGATCAAGTTCATAATCATAAAATCATAGAACAATTTATGTTGGAAAAGACCTTTAAGATCATCAAGTCCAACCATTAACCTAGCACTGTCATGTTCACCACTAAACCATGTCCCTAGGTGCCACATCTACATGCCTAGGTCATTTTTTTAAATACCTCCAGAGATGGTGACTCAACCACTTCCCTTGACAACCCTTTCAGGGAAGGACTTCTTCCTAATATCCAATCTGAATCTTCCCCAGTGCAACTTGAGTCTTTTTTTAATTGTGCTTGACTGCTTGTTATCTGGGAGAAGTGACCAAAATCCACCTCCCTACAACCTCCTTTCAGGTAGTTGTAGAGAGTGATAAGGTCCCTCCTCTGCCTTCCCTTCTCCAGACTAAACAACCTCAGCCATTTCTCATAAAACTTGTGCTCTAGATCCTTCATCAGCTTTGTTGCCCTCCTTTAGACATGCTCCAGCAATGCAGTGTCTTTCATTGGCCTTCTTGGCTGCCTGGGCACAAGCTGGCTCATGGTCAGTTGGCTATTGATCAACACCCCCAGGTCTTTTGGCATTGTCGTGACCCAAATGCAGGATTGCTACTTTGCCTTGTTTAACTTCATACAATTAGCCTCAGCCCATTGATCCAGCCTGTCCAGATCCCTCTGTAGAGACTTTCTACCCTCAAGCAGATCTTATTTTTACAAAGCACACAGACAACAAAGCATTTCACGAATGCTCCACATCTAAGAAAGCCTATCAACTCCTGTACTACGAGGGACATAAGAATGAGACGTATCAGTAGGTTTTGCACAACACCAACCACTGTACTGACTCTTTTTCTAAAACATACATGATCCTTATTGCAGCATTATACCAGTAAGACTCTATTGAAGTCTTTGTAGTAGAAGTGGACTTTTAAAAATTTGAGTGTAGACTATGATTAGATAGTTTTTACATTAATGAACTTCGCTCTGAAAGGAAAAGGTATTAAGCTATCCTCTCTCATATGACTCCATTATAGTGACCATTCAAGCATCTAGTATTGCCCTAGTTTTGCAGGTTACGCACAGCACATCTGAGATCTGGTTCCACTATACAATTTGAGTCTAGTAGGTTTATCAGCTCAACAGGAGTGTCACACATTGAAAGAACATGACCAGATGATCTCAGATCCCAAAGCAGTTTAGTCACTTTCATAAGCACAATGTCTGAGTCAATAATTATCTTAATTCTGCAAGTTCATGTCACAGCCAGTTCAGAAGCACCAGACCTATAGTCTATGCATTAGATGCAAAGATGAGGATATTGAAAAAAAACAGCACAATACTGAGAATACAGTGACTGGGTAATTTTGGCTAACTCAGGGGCAAACATTGGTTTCCACCACGTGCTTCCAAAGCCCATCTTTCAGTGCGCTGTGTTACTGGCTTCACTGCAGCACCACATCACACAGGCACCCAGGAATCTTGAGGAAATCAGTTTAAAGCTCTAAAAGGCACCATGCTCACCTATTGTTGTTATAGTACTGTCCTGCAGCATCAGTAATCTTCCTTTTGTGAATAATTCACCATGAAACTTCTATGAAGAGTAATTATGCTCCGAGTCTCAGTTTAGCTAAGTTAAATGTACTTAATCCTTTTACGCGTGAGGAAAAGAAAAGATCATGCCTTATCTCTCATCTTCCTAGAATTCCTTTCTATCACTAGTTGCTGCCTCAGTCAGTTCTGTTGAATACCGGCATTCCAGATAAACTTCTACTTGTGCCTTCCACAATGTAATTAATAATTTCCTTATTTCTACAGAAACACCTCTACAGTGCCTACATATCTCACACACATTCCAAGTGTAGAGCTATTGAGCATATCCCCACTGTGCAAACACAAGCAGTGGCAACAAAATATATTCTCTTGTGAGAAAAAATTAAGGCAAAAATTTCCTTCTGAAATTATTTATTCCTTTAAAATTGAGTCCATAATATTATTAATGTGGATCTGAAGGTGCTGTTGACAAATGCAATTCTGTGAAAATAATACATGTAATGGCTCACTCAGTTTGAAATCTGCTCACGTAAGGGGGTAAAACTGAAGTTCCACTAAACACATGAATGCTGTAATGCCTTAGCTTTTTACATATTCAACCTACAACTTAAAAGCTGCAAAAAATCTCCAGCTGACTACTTAAGGTAACACCTGGATAGCTGGATATTTCAAAGCTTTAAGAGAAGATGCTTTCCATATATCAATTTTCCAGCTACATCAGCAGGAATTAAATCTTTTTCCAATGTAATGGCTGATGGGTAGCTTCTAAGCAATCTTGGTGAACTCCATTCTTTACTCACACATAAACACACTTGAACATTCTGCAATGACAGATGTTACTTTGCTGCCAAAACCACCTTACGTCAGGAAGAACAAAACTGTGCTTATCCCAGTAAGAAATATGAGTAACAGAGATGTCAAAGGGTTAGTATACTTTCTACTTAAAGCAAACTCACTTTACACAGGTCAGTGTAAAATTAAAAAATTACAACCACAAATCCTTCAATGGTCACCTTTTCCAAAAACTAGCATAAAGTGTTAAAACCAGTGATGCATGGTGCAGCATATAAAGTTGTGATCCAAACACTCTGTGGCCACTAGTACTTAATCAGCTAAAGGTGAGACTTCACAAATATCACAGTCAGTACTTTGGAAAGATAGGTCATTTACTTTGATATCTCTACAATAACCATAAAGCAAACACAAGTATCTTTGTGCCGAAGGAGTGAAAACTGACAAAACCAAAATGAAAAACCCACAATGCATTCAAAATATAATTTAGGCAGTGGATGAGTAATTCAGAGCAGAATCCTCCATATCTTCAGTCATAAGTTAACACATTCCTTAACAAAGAATGACCAACAGTTTTATTCCTAAAGAATACGGAGTTAGTGACTGTAACAACTTCTTACTTACAAGAGGCAAATATTCATGGCATCATAAGCAGTCTCAAAGGCCTTCTTCCCACACTTCTGATCTTTGAGAGGCTGGACTTAGAGAGGGATCAGAATCTGAATAAAACCATCTCAAAAGCAGCCCTTTGCCCGCACACAAAGGAGAATCTTGGCTCAGCTGATCATAGACATGGGTTTGATGCTAAGGGTAGCAAGCCAGTCAAACTGAAAGACTTATTTGCCAAAAATTTGTTTATATAATACTAATCAAAGAAGTCATAAATTCAGCTGTAAGCTCTGTAAAAACAAGTAAAAAATATATGTATATTCATAAGAGGAAGGTAATAGGCTTGCAAGATTTTGATCTGTGGCTTGACAGCAGGTTATGGTGGTGGTCCTAGATCTAAGAATACAGTCTCCTGATGTTCTCATTCTTTAGATGCTCAGCAGAATACTGAGATGATACACAGTGCACGGTAACTCAAAAAAATCTGCCAAAGAACACAAGACCTTGAGAGATAAAAACACAGATGCCATAGCTAAGGGTGTATTGAAAACTGGTGGAGAAATGGAAATACTTCCTAAACCTGAGGGATGTTGGTAAACAAGTTTGAAGGCTCCTGTAAGACCAGATTCTTTCTCCCTGATGATTTTCCCACCTTTTTCATTCTTACCAAACTCTGAGAATTTAATCTTTTTACTCATTACATCACTTTTTTATTTCCTCTGAAAAATCTATTATTTACTCATCGTGCACCCTGCAAAACAAATCTGAAAACAAAGGAAAAGCACTAATCAAAGAACTGCATGATGTTCAGCCTTCTCTAAAGCCTATTTACGCCCCTATGGATGACCAGTTCAAAAGAATGCACCCTACTACTGGTGTTGAAAATTCCTACCAAGGAACTATCTTTAAAAAATTCCTGATTTGCATAAAGATGATACCACTTGGAGTTTTCATCTGATATCATGTGGAAGAAACTCTACTCACAACAAATAGCAAAATTAAACTAATTTGCTAAGAATTTCTAGTGCTCTGAATTTTAGAGGTGCTACTACTGTAAAACATGAGTGGCACACTGACACCACTGAAAAAATGAGGAAAAGAAAAGAGAGGAAAAGGGGAAGGGGAAGGGGAAGGCAAAAAGGAGAAGGGGAAGGGGAAGGGGAAGGAAAAAAGGAAAAGGAAAAGGAAAAGGAAAAGGAAAAGGAAAAAAGAAAAAAAGGCTTTTGGTTCTTCAGCTAATCTGGTCAGGGATATTGTTGTCAGGTCTGTTCAAATCAAGTTCCACATCCTAAAGACTGTTTTCTTCATAAACATTTTGCTACCTTTTCAGAGAAGAACAGGCCCACTCCTCTCTGTCTTGTATCTTATTTCTTAATCTGATTATGCTCTTCTACTCATATGTATACCATCTGGTACATGCACAAGCAAAATTCACTGGGCTCAGATGTAAAAATCAGGTGACAAAACCAGCTTGTAGGACACATTGCACAAAAAATCCTTGAAAAGAAATCCAATTCCTACCCCCCCCCCCAAAAAAGGCAGTAAATTGTATTGTCATTATAACAGAAATGGCTCCGATTACATTAGCAACTACAAAAGCTTACAAAGAAGCTTTTCAGAAACATTTCGACAAAACAGAAACAGTTCTAAAAAAAAAAAATACATTTTTCCCAATTTCAGTAACACAGAAGGAGTGACAACTCCCTGTCATTGTATTATTTCTGATTCCAAGAACTTTTGAGAACCTTTTGCTAAAGTCAGAAATCTGAAGTTGGATTTTGAGTTTTGAAAGAAAGAAAATCCTTGTGGACACCAGCACGCTCTTTACTGGCTACAGAAACTCCATTCTGCTCTATCATTAGGTGATGAATATCACCATTTTTCATTTCACCTTTGTCTCACAGAGTTTGCTCTTGGCATGTTGCCAAAGCCATTAAATACTCTGCAGCACTGCACACACACTGACTCAGTGGCTTATTTCAGCATTTCTTAAAGCATCAGCAGCAAGACAGAAATAAAACTGATCTTCCTCCTCCTTTTCCTGTTCCCACAACCCCTTTTATTGTATGGGAAAATTCACTGCACTGTGAACAAGGAACGCATACACACCAGATACACTTCTTATATTGGAATGCATTAATTTTGACACCTTGAAAATGCTTGTTGTTATGCAGTGGTTTTGTACTCCACTAAGAAGATACACAGGCTTGGAACAATGCTCTGACAGTTAATAGAGCAAACTCAAATCCTTTCCACATAATCACACTGCTTCTCAGAAGACTGACACATCTTGAACGCTGCCTCTGCCTTGCTGTCACTTACCATATTGTACCCTGCAGCACAATCATTAAATATCTATGTCTCAAGGTTAAAAGTTCAATGTCAGCCTGACAATGTATGATGGGAGTATTGTTACAGCTGTATATAATTAGCTTTTACCTTTTTCTATAGCAGAAAAAGATTAGAGAATTGCATACAATGAAACAACAGGAAAGAACAATGTTTACTCCGCAAACTTCTCAGAAGTTAGGACATGACAGAACTAGAATAACACCTTTAGTTGTTATATTCGTAAGAGTACATTTTTCAGCCACTGATGTTTCTATGATTCTTGCTTCACACACTGCAACAAACAAAACACGCTCTATGAGTAAAGGAACACATTCACTAGTTCTTTTCACGGTTCCTCATTCAAAAGCATTCAGTTACATTAGCTCTAAGACTATTTTGCTCTGCCAGCAGACTTCCTCTTAGTTTTCTATAAGTTTCACACTTCTACCTAAAAACAATAAAGCCAGTCCTATAGAAAGAGATTATTATTTCTCATGCAATTTCAATGCATTTCTCGAGTTACGTCAACCCTCTATAGTAAATGACAGACATCCGTTTCAATGATCCATTCTTCAAGAGTAGTCCGTACTTACAGAAACACAGGACAAAATGGAAACATGAAATAATAAGCAAATTTCGCTGTGGCACTGAAGCTTTAAAACATGCTCTTAGTTGTATGTTTATCATGATGACTCTGAAGATGCAACTACTAGTATGTTATAGCCAATAAGACACATACTCCAAAAGCTGTGAAGGATTAAAAAAAAATAAAACATTGGTTTCCCCTACTTCATTGAAAACTAAAGGAGAGTTATTTTCCCAGTTAGCAAAAAACAAGGTCATTAAACCTCAAATCCTGATAGCCTTTTTCATGCAAATTATCTAATTTGTACTGGATACCATTTGCATGAGAAAGGGTGCAAATCTACTTGTCTAAAGAAAATATTTTATCACCATATTTCTAGAAGAGTAAACAAACAAAAAGAAAAATATGAAAATAATACTAAACCAATAAGCAGAACATTAACATGTGCCTGAACAGCTGAACTTTGTTTCTCAGAAGTGCTGTATTGGAGAGCATAACAAATAAATAAAACTAGAGTACTTCACCTTTACTGAAAAGAGTAAAGATGAACTTTTTTACAAAGGTAGGCAGGATAAATGGGAATGGCTTTAAGCTGAAACAGAGTAGATGTAGGTTAAACATTAGGAAGAAATTCTTCACTATGAGGGTGGTGAGACACTGGAACAAGTTGCCAAGAGAACTTGTGGATGCCCACCCCTGGAAGTGTTCAAGGCCAGGCTGGTCAGGGCTTTGAGCAACCTGGTGGTTGAGCCTCTGGCAGGTGGATCAAAACTAGATGATCTTTAAGGTCCCATCCAACCAAACCAATCTGTGATTCTAGGATTCTATAAAATAAACACAAATGTACCTTTATGCTTATAATACATTAAAATGTATGTAGAAATACTAGTCCTTGTATATTGGTTTACCCAACTAGATCATTCTATGGAAGTATTTTTATGTATCAGTCTTGTTAGCTCTTTTTTAATGTCATTACCTTTCTTTTATGATGGGTTGTTGAAGCATCCATCTCTTCTTCTCCTATATTGTCTATCTGTGATGTTGGACTACAGTTCATCCTCTCCTCTTCTTGCCTCTGAAGTCTGTCTGCTACAGCCTGGATTGCTTCTGTCCATTCTTCCCTACCATGAACAAGCCAAAATACCTATTAGAACTCATAAATCCCAATGAATGATTTATAATGTTTTTTCACATGCTTCATCACTTTAATGTTCAATTCTCATGTTACACAGCAAGAGACTCATATAAATCCATCACTTAAATTTCTTTCCAAATTCTGCATTATATTAAAGAATTTGTGAAGTCGATCAGCATCAAAAAGGATCATGCATGCTTAATTTCAAGAATTACCAGTGTCTGATTTTGTAAATACATTAACAGTAAAAACCTGAAAACTCTTGCTCCAGGTATAATATAGCTCTGAGCATGGAATGTCACCTCCTATCCAACGCTATCTGATGGTAACTTGTTGTTTTAACAGACTTTTTATATTCTCCCTCTCTGTGAGACATCTTCACAGAAAAAAAAAAAGATTTATTAAACCATGTTGTGTGTTCAACTCTTTGTCTGTCTTCACTTAGAACTCAACTTGTTGACTAATTTCAAATTCCCCCAAGAAAGAGGTCCTCAAAGACAACTGAATTCCTAAAAACATCATACAAAACAGCTGCACTGAGAGGCAGGCCTAGACGAGGGTTTCTGTGGAGGCACTAGCCAGGGCAGCTGAGCCCATGGCTATTCTGTGCACCGGCTAAAAAGCACAGACACACCAGCAGCCCCATCAGCACACCACAGCCCTACACCAAGTGCAGCACCTGCTGTTTCTGCTCAGCCAGCAAGGGATACAGAAGGACTCTGGTGCTACTACTGAATGCAGTCAGAAGTACTACACTGTATACACAGAAGAAAAGAGTGCAGAAAAAATCTAAGAATAAAAAAATTCTAAGTGAATATACTAATGACAGAGAAACAACAGCAAAAGCAAAGTGATTGGTCTGGGGTTTTTTAAATTGTTACGAACAATATGAATGAAACCAAATCATAGTATTAATCTCAACAGGACAGATGCCCACAGTGGGAAGACTCAGTACGTCTAACCAGAGACATAGTATAGAACATTTTAGTGAGGTACACCATCCCGTATCTCCTACATTCTTTTGGTGCATTAAATAACGTCATTCTTTTGAGTTTTGCATATGTTTAATGAAACAAGAAAAACTAATAAGCAAGCATAAAACAAATTATATCAAGCATGCTGCTTTCTGTGCCCAAAAAAAAAGGGAGCATATTAGGATGAGAAAAAGGAAAATTTAAGACAGCAAGCCTGGAAAATCCTTTAATGCAGGCTTTGACTGTTCAAAATTTAACACTTCAGAGACATATCATGACATAGTTTTGGCTTATTTGAACACACTCATTCCACCTACTCACAGGCAACTGAACACTGGCTATGAGCTCAGATACTATATTACAGAAGCTGACTGTTCAGATCTGCTCAGAATGTCACAGTTCCAAGTGCTGATCACTGTGCCATCCCAGCAGAGACCGGGATGAGGCTTTTGTGCGAAGAACATGGAAAGCAAAGCAAAAATAAAACCCTCACCGTTCCTCTGGTGTGTCTACATGGAACGTCCTCTCGATGACAGTGGTCCACTGAAGACATCTGATAATAAACGTGTTTGGCTTTGGTCGCTCTGTTTTCATTAGCTGACATTCTAGAGAAATACAGTCATTGGCACTTTCATACATTGCCAGTTAATGGATAAAGAGCAAATGAAATCACTTAGATGAAATACATACAGCTTATGTATACCAATTATGTATATCCACTACACATAAGAAAATGCTGTATGGCAATATAACCATAAGCTTCAATAAAAGGTAGAAGGTAAAAGTCATAAGGTGAAGAAAGCAGTCAGAGGACTTGATGAAACATGTATCATTGCCCATATGAAGTATGCAATCTCCATTTGCAAACTAGGTCTGTGTTATAAGGGCAAGAAGAGTATTAGAGCCCAGATTGCTCTAGTATGCCAAGGTAACAGCAGCAGCCACAGGCATATTTTTCCATCTGTACCTGGCAGGAGGAATATGACATTTTCCCTTCAATGGTACCCATGCCACAATTACTCACACCACTGTCACTTCAAGATTAGATTTATTGTAAAATACCCTGTTTGAAAAAGTTCAGATGTTGAAACAAGCTTGATTAAATATAGAATAACCATACACACACAGGGGGATTGTCCCAGGAAATCATCCAGTTATGTTGGTGCCCCAGAGCAGAATCATATCGAATCTATGCTATTTCTCCTAAGTACTTCCCTACACTCTTTCTACAGTCCCCAAAAAGTAGTAATTTCAAAACCGTTATAAGCAAACTATTCCATCCAGCTGTAAAGAAATTGTTTTTATAGTTGGATTTTTTCCTAGTATTTAATGTAACTGTTCCTATAACTTAAGCATATTGTTTCTTGCCCTATTGACTAATTTACCAGTAGCTATCCCTTTTAGATACTCAAACACTATTTTATCTCTCTTCAGTCTTCCCTGGCCTAAATCAATTCAACCAACTTAACCTCACAGATTGTGCTTTCAGATCCAAGATCTTCCTTGTCACACAATTCCAGACATACAGCAGACTGCCTATTATTCCTCTCGCACGAGACCACAACACTGGTAATTCAGGCAATGGTTCAATTAAAGTGTGTATTAGACTTTACAGTGTATCACAATGCACTAAACATTACATCTGCAAAACACTGACCTATTTAACTCTCTATTCATGCAAGTATACTCAAGCATTTTTGTGACATTAAGGTTACCCTGTCAAAAGTGCAGTTTGTTTTCCTGCAGCTACCACAGAATAGACACAAACATTGCATCTCATGTTCTGGAGTACTATCACTTATTCAAAGCTGATCCAGATCAAACATTTGATCTAAAATGATTTATCAGGTTCACAAATTAATCAATAATGAACATGGCAACAGACTTCCTGTTCACTTACAATCCGCTGTAACTTCCTTTTGGTAGAGATATCACCTACCAGCTGACCCACATCTTTTACTGATGTGGCCGACTATTCTTTAGTGTAAAACCTTACATTCATTCTTAGTGAATTACATTTTATTTATTCCAATTAATGTCGACACTTTACAAAAGGCATGTGATATGACATGTACCACTTCACAAGGCATGCTATTCTCTCACAGATAAAAATTATGCTTTATGTATTTTTTCCTTCACAAATTCAGGGTCCTAAAGCCTCAACTATCACCCACAATTTTACAGGAATATGTTTTAAATATTTTCCAAGAAGCTTTGTAAGACCCAGCAAGCTTCCAGCCACCCAACATACCTAAGTACCCTCTCCCTTGCTTTTGCTTTCTTATGCCTTTATTGTTGTTGTTAATTGTACACAAGCTGCATACTTATAGCTGACCTCCTGAAATGCAGCTGCATACTGAAAATACATTAAAGCAATTCTCTTTAATATTACTAGCTCATAACAAGCTTAAAGCCTCTGTTCAAGGCACTGATTCATATATATGAAAATCTAAACAATTTGGGACACAATTATGTAAGAAATGACCTCTGCCT
This sequence comes from Forpus xanthops, assembly GCA_032466535.1. NCBI lineage: Eukaryota > Metazoa > Chordata > Aves > Psittaciformes > Psittacidae > Forpus > Forpus xanthops. Next base: position 2,710 of record JASSUY010024339.1, on the reverse strand, counting down.
CCACAATATAAAGCCACACTAAGTATCACCAGACTTACTTGTACTGGAGCATCCTTAGAACAGGCATGAAAGAACTGATGTGAGGGAAGTCTTTGTGAGGACACCTTGATTTAATAACTTCCATGCATACTGCAATTTTTAAATTTGAAATTTTAAAAAGCAAAGGAGAGTGGAAGTGGATATGTCTGTCAATGTGATTTTTTCCTGCAGCTTAGCAGGAGACCTCAGAAGCTTTACAGACACATGTAAGAGAGAAGTAAAGGAAATATTGCACTCCAAAGGTGTATATTCTTTTGTTGCAAAAACTGTTCATTCACCATACACTTATCTATTACGTAAGTCAGACTCCTCACTGCTCAGGGAGGTGACATTACATTTAACAAACCTGCATACACTGTGGAGACTCAAAAAAGAAACAGTGATCCAACCACACTGCTTTTATAAACTCAGGTAGGTCTTGGGTGGGATGAGAGGTATCCTCAAAATTCAGAAGAAAGAGCTACAGCAGGACAGACACAGGAACAGGGAATTTAACACAGAAGCTGGAAGAGAAACAAGGAGGACGGAAGCAGATGACAGGAACTTGTAGTATGATGAAGTAGAGCTGTTAAGGATACATAACCAGGCTTGCAGCTGAGTGCAAATATTACTCATGAGATCAAAGAAACCCCATCTTCAGGGATATGATTGAAGTCCAAGTTATGAATGTGATGACGGTGAGGCTAAGGTTAACAGGCTATCTGTTTTCTTAAATCAACTGTAGCTCTGTGGAATGTGTTGAGCTACCTTCATAATAGAAGCGACTAGATTCTACTCTAAGATTATCTCATCTTACTCCTGACAAAACCATCCTCTCAGCTTTAATCCTATCACACTTCAATCATGTAGGCTGAAATTGTCTTTGCTGGGTATCTGCCTAAAGCTGCACACTGCTGGAAAATACTACTTTTTGGAGACAAGACTTAAAACTTGGCAAACCAAGACCTCTGAGATCCTTTTAGTATTCCTGTGAAAATGTAAGGCATCTGGCCACACTACATGCGGGAGGGATACGAGTGCAGTGGGAGGAGGGTAAAAAATCATAATAACTACTAAAGCATAAAATCATTGAAAACCTATGCACTGAAGTATAATCCAGAGATCATAGGTAGCTTCTGCCTCTACACCTGCTAAATGGAAAGTTCTTTCTCCCGTATTTATAATGCCTCATCCTATTCTATAGGCAATTGTAAAAATGAACTGCCTTGTTGAGGTAAAATCCAATACAGAAAAATGGTCTACACTAAGTTATTTACAGTAGAGAAGTTGAGAACAAAAGACTAGAGAATGTATTAAAGGAGAAATAGGGCAGGGAAAAGACTGGAACCTGTGTGAGAAAAAAAAATTATTGGGGTTAGACAGAATACAGCTAAACTGGTGTAGCTAGTTTAGGAGAAAGAAGGTAAAAGAAGCTGTCAGGAACAGGAAAGTGAAGTGACTATGCTAGGTACAGTCAAACCTGCAGAAAAGGCTATACCAGTTGAAAAGTACAGTGTTTCTAGGGCCTGTAATGGAACCAAAGATTTTGAATTTCACCATTTTCTGATTGCAAATACACACAAAAATACATACATTAAAATGGCATTAATGTAAGTTTCCCAATACAAGCACACAAAATTGGAACTAACAGAATTAAACTTGCCTGTGTCCAAATGCTATCTATAATACAGTCTTCAGGAACTTGCTTACTTAAGTTTCATGGGACATAGCCCTAGAGGACAGGGGGTCCAAGACTGTTGGCTAATATTCAAGGATCTCCTACTACTGTTTGGGAGTGCTGCGTCCCAAACAGAAGGAAGTGGAGCAGGAGGGCCAGGAGTTCTCCTTGGATGGATAAGGACCTGCTGAGGAAAATCTGAAGGTAAAAAGAGGCTTATAAAGGTGGAAGCAAGGACAGGCAGCCTGGGAAGAATACAGGGATACTGTCCAGAAAGCTAGGGACCAGGTCAGTAAAGCTAAGGCCACTTAGAATTACACTTGGCTAGAGATGCTAAAGATAACAGGAAGGGATTCTGTAGGTAAGTAGCGAGTGAAAGACAGACTAGGGACAATGTAGGCCCCCTCCAGAAGCTATCAGGAGAACTGGCTACCCTGGATTTGGAGAACACTGATGTTCTTAATGATGTCTTTGCCTCAGCAGACCCAGGGACTGTGAGAATGAAGACCCTGGGCCCACTGTAGGAGAGGATCTGATTTGAAACCACCTTAAGAAACTGAACACATACGGGTCCATGGGACCTGATGAAATTCACCCACAGGTCATGAAGGAGCTGGGAAATGAAGTTGCTAAGCCACTGCCCATCATATTTGAAAGATCATGACAGTCAGGTGAAGTTCCAGATGACTGGAAAAAGGGAAATATAACCCACATTTTCGAGAAGTGAAAAATGGATGAGCCAGGGAACTACAGACTAGTCAGCATCATCTCTGTGCCTGGCAAAATCTTGGAGCAGATTCTCCTGGAAGGCATGTTAAGGCACATGAAAAAGAACAAGGTGCATGGCGACAGCCAGCATGGCTTCACTAAGGGGAAATCCTGCCTGACCAATCTGGTGGCCTTCTATGATGGTGCTACGGAACTGATGGACAGGGGCAGAGCAGTTGATGTCATCTACCTGGACTTGTGCAAAGCGTTTGACACTGTCTCACATGACATCCTTGTCTCTAAGTT
>JASSUY010024333.1:0-14536 GCA_032466535.1 Forpus xanthops | reverse complement strand
TTCTAAGCCATAACTATAAACACTGGTGTTATCAGCACTGTTCCCAAGCTGAAAATCCAAAACACAGTGCTGCACCATTTACTACTTAAAGGAGAAAGACAACTGCTGCTGCTGAACCCATGACACCCACCTCATCCTATCCTATCCCATCCCATCCCATCCTATCCTATCCTATCTTATCCTATCCTATCCTATCCTATCCTATCCTATCCTATCCTATCCTATCCCATCCTACCCTAACCCTAACCCTAACCCTAACCCTAACCCTAACCCTAGTCTATTCTGTTCTGTTCTGTTCTGTCTCATTCCATTTAAATACTTTTCTATTCCATACCATTCCATTTCATCACATTCTTTCATATTACATTAGCATAGAATCATAGAATAGTTAGGGTTGGAAAATACCATAAGGTCATCCAGTTCCAACCTCCCTGCCATGCCCACAGACACCTCACACTAAATCATGCCACCCAAGGCTCTGTCCAACCTGGCCTTGAACACAGCCAGGGATGGAGCATTCACTACTTCTCTGGGCAACCCATTCCAGTGCCTCACCACAACTGCAGTAAAGAACATCTTTATATCCAATCTAAACTTCCTGTTTCAGTTTGAACCCCTCACCCCCTGTTCTATCACTACAGTCCCTAATGAAGAGTCCCTCTCCAGCATCCTTATAAGCCCCCTTCAGACACTGGAAGCTGCCTTGAGTTCCCCAAGCAGCCTTCTTTTCTCCAGGCTGAACAACCCCAACTTTCTCAGCTTGTCTTCATACTCTAGTCCCTGATCATCCTCGTGGCCCTCCTCTGCATTTGTTCCAACAGTTCCATGTCCTTTTTATGTTGAGGACACCAGAACTGCACACAATACTCCAAGTGAGGTCTCACGAGAGCAGAGTAGAGGGGCAGGATCACCTCTTTCAACCTTTTGATGCAGCGCAGGATATGGCTGGCTTTCTGGCCTGTGAGCGCACACCGCCAGCTCATGTGAAGTTTCTCATTGACCATCAAATATTCTTATTCTATCCCATCCTACCCTACTCTACCCTACCCTACTCTATTTTAACAGATGGCTACTTTCCTGCACATATTTCCTCATGATTTCTGGAAAGAATCCTAAAATGTAAAGGGTGGAGCAGAAATATAAACAGAACTAGACAGGAAGCAAATCTCCAACATTGTGGATATATCAAGGTAAATCCCCTGCTATCACCACCCTGGTGATTCACCATGAAATTAAAAACAGTGGACAACTTTGTGTGGTAGAAATTGCATTGAAACATTTCCTTTCATGCTTCTGGCTTCAGGATTAAGACGCTGGAGTAAAGAAGCCAAAGTCCTAAGGCCAAAGGAGAATATACAACTATCTCTTTCCTATTGAGTGGTGTGATAAGTAGACACCATTGAACTCAACCAAAGATTTAGAAGACAATACAACAAAATAGATGCTTTCTGAAGATGATGGTTGAATGGAGGTTGTGCTGGTCTACCTCTCATGATGAGGACATAGACGATTTCCACTCATCTGGCAAGAACTCTTCTTATATTTAGTACAAAACAATCTTTGCTTCTGCATCTCCATGTCAATTACTCATCACATATGTATCTAGTGTTGCTCCAACCTTGGGTAGCTCCCAGGCTGAAACTAAGCTTGGTACATATAAATGGAGAAGGACTTCCCTAGTTCAGCTTTTCTTTGATCTAGAGCCAGTTCGTGGTGCCTGGGTCATCCATCTCTCCAGTGAGCACAAAGCAAACAGTAACCACATCTTCTGAGAGCACAAAGCAACTCAACTCTAAGGATGACTTAGAAAGGAAAGAAATACTCCTGAATTACTTAAGTTCCTTCTGTGCCTTACCAAGTACATCACCTTGACAGTATAATGATCAATAGACCATGTCCTGATCAAAGCCTATCTTACAAGCTAGCTTGTTCTTTTTCCCCATATGTCAGTAGAAGACTAATTAATCATATGGGCACACATTTGCAGCCCTGATTTGTTTCATGGCCATCATCTTTCATATCTCAGACAGGTCTTCCAAGTTGCCTGCTGTTGGGTATGTCTGTATTTGAGAAAAATTTCTCCTTCTAAAAAATGTCATCTCTTCTAGCCTTGGAATTTTGCATTCTTATCATCATTTCAGATTATATCTAGGGCTTCAGCTCATTTAGGCCCAGGTGATGAGAAATGCACAGACAGATACAAGCATGGTCTTGTTCATGCCTTGCACAATGACCGTAGCCCTGCGCTGTCCTCACTGACACAGCCCCCAATCATGACAGCTCTCTTCACACTTTGTCAGACATCTGATGTTTATTCAGCCTGTGATCAACCGATACTCGCACGTCTTTCATCTCTCCAGTCATTTACTGATGACCTCCCAGTTTACCATGTAACTTACTTATTACAGTATATAATCTTATTAGGGTATGACATGCACCCAAGCCACCTGGTTGTTTACAATGTCCTGATCCTTCTTGGATCCTTCTTGGCGCTGATGGTGCTTCTTAAATTTGTATCATCAGTACATTTTATTAATGCCTTCTTATTTTGCCTCTTTCAAGGTCTTTACATAACTTATTTAAACAAGAATACTCTAAGACCAGTTCCTGCACCACTGACAATCTATAGGTTCATGTCATCCTCCCAACAAAACAAATTTAACCCTTCTACTTCCACTCCTTCAAAAAGGTCTCACTCAGCTTATATTGACTCAATTTCCATCCATGACACCTTACAGAATCATAAAATAGTTAGGGTTGGAAAGGAGCTTAAGACCATCCAGTTCCAACCCCCCTGTCATGGGCAGAGATACATCACAGTCAATCATGTCACTCAAGGCTCTCTCCAACCTGGCTTTGAACACAACCAGGGATGGAGCACTCACAACTTCCCTGGGAAAACCATTCCAGTGCCTCATCACCCTTACAGGAAATAACGTCTTCCTTAAATCCAACCTAAACTTCCCCTGGGTACATTTGAACCCATTACCCCTTGTTCTATCACTCTAGTCCCTAATGAAGAGTCCTTCCTCAACTTCTTAATAAATACTCCTATGTTTTATTGTTTCAATATTCTGCTAAATTTATGTAAATCTGACTTTATTAAAGTGAAATCAAGGAAGATCATTTGATTTTAATCCTTTCCATGTTTTTCATTATTCTGTCCTTCAAAACTTGTTCTTAATCCTGGCATGTTATTGAGGTCAGACAAGTTACTCTTACCCTTCCTCTCTTTAATTTAGGTGGTAAATTCTCACCACATGATACTGTCGTGCCCTTGATCAACTTATAAACATAATTTGGGAGTGGAGTTGCTTTGTTTGCCAGTTCTCTAGGACTTCCAGGATGGAAAGCATCCTCTCCTGCTTTGTCCCAGCTTGAATACGTTAACCATTTGATTCCACCTCAGATGTGGTTATTTCAAACACCTTTTTCCATGCTGCCTTTGTCCCCAAAGTGAAAAGCACTTTCCCTATTGAATAAGTAAGTGGCTTAATTTAATATCCAGTTTTCATCTATCACATCCCTACTTTCTTTTGTCCCTCAATGTAAGGGATGAAAAATTTAAACATACAATGTCTTTTGTGAGATCTAAGTTATCACGACTACTGCAAATTTTTACTTTATCTATTTCTTAACCTATGTCATGGAATTTTATCTGCTGCTTTGCTTCCATTCTTTTAGGCTTCCCTCTCATTCCCAGTCTATTCTTTGAAACGGTTATTCAGCCACTCCAGGCCTCACTTATTCTTCTGTAGATGTCTCTTCTCCTCTTTTCCTCTTCGTTAGGAAAACAAATTCCAGTCAAGTTTCAGAATCTTCAGTTTCAAGGAACCAGGAGCTTCTTGCTTTCATCCCCGTCCTTGAACTCACAGTTCGCTCAACCTCTCTCTACCCACCATATATCAAAGTTTGCCTTTGTTATCTTTTTCTCTTAAACTGAATCAACCCAAAACTCAGCTGTATCAGGGGATAATGTTGTTTCAAGTATATTAGACTAAGCCCAACCGTCAGAGTATGTCACCTAAAAAAAACAGCTCTGCAAGAAGGGAAGATACAGGGGAGGAAGGAAAACAACAATTGATCTTTTGTAGCCAGCTAAATAGAGCTAAAGCCAGATTAGGCAAAATGAATGTGAATAACTGAAGCCTGGGCAGGAGACATGTGGGATACCCAGAAGAAACACACCTAGGGAAGGCAAACGGAGAGAACATTGTGGCCATTGTCTAGACCATTTTTGCACAGCTTTTAACCTCAGGGCAGCTTCCAGTGCCTGAAGGGGGCTACAAGGGTGCTGGAAAGGGACTCTTCATCAGGGACTGCAGTGATAAGACAAGGGGTAATTGGATTCAAATTGAAACAGGGGAAGTTCAGGTTAGGTATAAGGAAGAAGTTCTTTACTGTGAGGGTGCTGAGGCACTGGCACAGGGTGCCCAGAGAAGTGGTGAATGCTCCATTCCTGGTGATGTTCAAGGCCAGATTGGACAAAGCCTTGGTTGACATGGTCTAGTGAGATGTGTCCCTGCTCATGGCAGGGGGTTGGATCTGGATGATCTTAAGGTCCTTTCCAACCCAAACTATTTATGATTCTCTGATCCTATAATGAAAAGCTTGCAGGCGATCCTTGAGCTCCCTTCCAATCTGGGAATCTGTGATTCTATGATTTCAGTCTGTCACATGAATGACAGAGGACAGAGCTTGGTCCTACTTTGAAGGATTGATAGAGTTCGCTTTGGGAATGTCATTTCTTTCTCAAATTCAAGCAAAAACATCCTTTCATTTAAGATACCTAATGCTCCATACCTGGCAGTGCTCAAAGCCAGGCTGGGCAGAGCCTTGGGTGACATGGTTTAGCATGAGGGGTCCCTGCCCATGGCAGGGAGGTTGGAACTGGATGATCTTGAGGTCCTTTCCAATCCAAAACATTCTATGATTCTATGCCAAAAAGAGATTCATGGAACTTATTTGGGAAACACTGTCTTCTTCAGCTACCATTTGCAGGCATATACGAAAGGTATGTGCTCCTCATGAAGCATGAGGGGGTGCTAGAGGGTACTAATGAGTTAAAAGACTTGGACACCATGCATAAGAGCCATTCTCATCCTACATCTCCAGGAGCATCCTCAGCCTTACTCATGACCAAATTGGCACATTTATAATGGTTAATACTTTATTATTATTAAAATCACAACCGATTTGTTATGCTGGAAGTTTGCTACATGACAGGGTGTGAACTGTGGGTAGCCCATGAGTTGCTTTTAATTGTTCTCCTTGGCAAAGAAGTCTTGTTGATGTCCCATCCAACTTAACCTGTTACCGCATTTAATCACTGGCTTCCGTGCAGCAGTACCTTCAAGATGTCACTGTATTTTTGTCTTTTATCACTCTTTTGTTCCAAACTAGCCATGGAAGTAGTCCCCTCAGGACATTTATAATGGTTAATACTTTATTATTATTAAAATCACAACCGATTTGTTATGCTGGAAGTTTGCTACATGACAGGGTGTGAACTGTGGGTAGCCCATGAGTTGCTTTTAATTGTTCTCCTTGGCAAAGAAGTCTTGTTGATGTCCCATCCAACTTAACCTGTTACCGCATTTAATCACTGGCTTCCGTGCAGCAGTACCTTCAAGATGTCACTGTATTTTTGTCTTTTATCACTCTTTTGTTCCAAACTAGCCATGGAAGTAGTCCCCTCAGGAAAACATCCAACACAAGTCCAATAGAGTATTAGACAGTGATGAATTCACTTCAACTGAACTGATGTTAGGCAAAAGGAAAACACACTGGGAATGCAGCCATAAGTTCCTAACATAATACCACATGAAAGAAAATGTTTGCTAACAGGCAAATCTTTCCAGTGCTTAGGAAAGCAAAGCAACATTTCCACACCTGTAGCATGAGCCTACACAGAAGCTTCCAAGCAAGGCTCAGAGTAAGCTTCTTTCCTCATTTATTTAGTGCAGCTCCACCCCACCAGCAATGCTAAGAATGTAGATAGAGGCCAATGGAATTTTTCCATCATTAGAACATGAGCTGTTATTACAGCTTCACCTGCAAAATGATCATAGAATCAAAGAAACATAGAATGGTTTGCATTGGAAGGGACCTTAAAGCTCATCCAGTTCCAATCCCCTGCTGTAGCCAGGGACACCTCACACTAGAGGAAGTTGCTTCAAGCCCCATCCAATCTGGCCTTGAACACTGCCAGGGATGGGGCAGCCACAGCTTTTCAGGGCAACCTGGTCCAGTGCCTCACCGCCCTCATAGTGAAAAATTTCTTCCTTATACCTACTCTAAATCTACCCTCTTTCAGTTTAAAGCCATTGCCCCTTGTCCTATAACTACATGCCCTTATAAAAAGGCCCTCTCCAGCCTTCTTATAGGCCCCCTTTAGGTCCTGGAAAGCTGCTTTAAAGTCTTCCCAGAACCTTCTATTTTCTAATTAGCGCCTAAATGCACTGGGTTGTGATTTAGCCACCTCATCCACCAGTACCCTCAGGTTCCAATTCAGTCTCATGGACTTACGCACTTATGCACATGGACTTACGGGCATCTGTGAAACCTGAAGGTTTCATAGCTGGTCTTCAACCTCATCTTCACCTACACTGGGGAGTTCTTCGTTCTCCCAGTCCCTGCCTTTGCCTTCTGTGACTTGGGCAGTGTGACTGGAGCACTTCCTGGTGAAGACTAAGGCAAAAAAAGTTGTTGACTACCTCAACCTTCTTCATGTCCTGTTTAACCAGATATCCCGTTTACTTACAGAGAGGGCCCACATTTTTCTTCATCTTCCTTTTATCACCAGCATATCTAAAGAAGCTTTTCCTGCTGCCCTTTATGCCTCCGTCAGATTTAATCCTATCAGAGCTTTAGGTTTCCTAATCTGATTCCCAGCTGCTCTGACTGTTTCCCAGGCTGCCCATCATTTTTTCCACCCTCTGTAGGCATCCCTTTTGTGCTGGAGTTTTTTCAGAAGCTGTTTGTTCATCCAAACAAGCCTGTTGATGCTCTTGACTAACTTCCTCTTTGTTGGGATGCATCATTCCTGAGCTTGGAGGACATGGTCTTCGAATATCCATGGCAGGGGGGTTGGAACTAGATGATCTTAAGGTCCTTTCCAACACTAACTATTCTATGATTCTATAATTCATGGTCAGTGCAAGTGTATCCCACTCCAGTATTTGCTGGCTTAGAAGGTACAAGATGAAATGTCCCCACGAAACATAACTCTTCATTACAGGAACCTGATGGTCAGCAGAAAAGGAAATCATATCTATTCTTGGGACTTACCTAGGAATGGGTGTTTAACATGGAGAAGAAGGTCTCAGAAGAGCAGCTCACTCCAGATGCCTTTGAGATTACACTCAGGATCATGCTGGCAGGTCTCAGCAGTGGCTCAGACACTTCTGTTGAACTGCATTTGTTTTGGATGCTGCTGCCCTCAAAGCATCTTCAGCTGCTGAGAACAGATCAAACTCTGATGATATGGGTATGAATATTATTAGCTCATAGACAAGAATTCTAGAATGTGGGACTGTGAGATTATAGACCCTGCAAGTGGATCCGGGCAATTCCAAGCACACATACAGGCTGAATGGTGAAGGGATTGAGAGCAGCGCTGAGGAGAAGGACTTGGGGTTTTGGGTGAGGAGAAGCTCCCCATGACCCAGCTTCAGTGTGCACTTGAGCCCAGAGCCCCTGCATGTGCTGGGCTGCTTCCAGAACGCAAGCAGCAGCTCAGGGAGGGGATCCTGCCCCGCTGATGCATGAAAGGGAGACACTCTGCCCCTGCAGTCTTTATCCAGCTCTGGGACCTCAACGTAAGAGGGATATGGAGCTGCTGCGAGGGCTGGATCAGCTCTGCTCTGGAGCCAGGCTGAGAGAGCTGGGCTGGGGCAGCATGGACAAGAGAAGGATCCTGAAGGGGAGACCTTAGAGAAGCTCCAGTGCATAAAGGGGCTGTAGGAAACCTGAAGGAGAATTTTTACAAGAGCATTTAGTGACAGGCATTAAACTGAAAGAAGGTAGATTTAGATTGGATATTAGGAAGTTCTTCCCTGTGAAGGTGCTGAGGCTCTGGCACAGGGTACCCAGAGAAGCTGTGGCTGCCCCATCCCGGGCAGTGTTCAAGGCCAGGTTGGATGGGGTTTGGAGCAACCTGCTCCAGTGGATGTATCTGAAGGAAGCCGATAAGGATGCCAGAGAGTGACTCTTCATTAGGGACTGTAGTGATAGGACAAAGGGTAATGGCTTAAAACTTAACACAAGGGAAGTTTAGATTGGATATAAGGAAGAAGTTCTTTACTGTAAGGGTGGTGAGGCACTGGAATGGGCTGCCCAGAGAAGATGTGAATGCTCCATCCCTGGCTGTGTTCAAGGCCAGGTTGGGCAGAACCTTGGGTGGCATGGTCTGGTGTGAGGTGTCTGTGGGCATGGCAGGGGGGTTGGAACTGGATGAGCTTAAGGTCCTTTCCAACCCTATTCTATGATTCGATGATTCTATTCTATGTCCCTGCCCGTGGATGAACTTTTAAAGTCCCTTCCAACCCAAACTATTCTTGGATTCTGTGATTCTGTGACATAATGCACACACTGTGGAGATGCCTCCAGGTAACCTAGCCCTCACCTTTGAAAGTCAAAGGCTAGGTCACCTTCCAGAGGTAGCCTTTCAAAGCCAGTGAAGGGGAACAGATAATCCACACTGCTATTCATTTTTTAATGAGTCTTTTGTCTAAAGCAGCTGTGATGAACTGTGCATGTATGTCTGCCTGACTGCAAAAACAAAGGCATACTATGATTCACCCAGGAGACATGTATGTTATAGAAAAACGGCTGTACTTAAGGCAGATGACTCCCACTTCGGGTTTTGTGTCCTACTTCACACTGTTTGTGGTTCTTGACATTTTCACATTATTGTGTACTTTGTTAATCTGTGTTCCCACAAGTTTTGGCCTTGACCGTGTGGATTTTAGTGATGGGGATTGGCTTCTTTGTCATGCTATTCCTTTTATTGCACTGGACACCCATGGCAGCATGTGCTATGTGCTGATTTTGCTAGTTAGCAAGATTTATTATTTAGATTCATAGGCTCATAGAATCTGGGACTGGTTTGGGTCGGAAAGAACCTTAAGATCATCCAGCTCCAAACCCCTGCCATGCCCACAGGCACCTCACACTAAAAGATGTCACCCAAGGCTCTGTCCAGACTGGCCTTGAACACTGCCAGAGTTGGAGCATTTATCACTTCTCTGGGCATATAGTGCCAGCACCTCAGCACCCTCACAGTAAAGAACTTCTTCCTTTTCTCCAACCCAAACTTCCCCTGTTTAAGTTTTAAGCCATTACCCCTTGTCCTACCGCTATAATCCCAACATCCTTGTAGGCTCCCTTCTGATAGATTAGATCAAGGTAAGGCATCCGAATCTGTATATGGTTATAGACATTGCCGTTAACATGGGGCATGAAGCAGCAGCATGAGGCACAGGCTTCCTGACAGTTATCAGTCCCTCCAAAGGCACTGCTGATGATATTGAAGGGTTGACAAAGTCAGTCACAAACTCAGTTACAGTGCCTGGTTTTGATAGGGGTGATAGCTTAAGTTAACGTGGAGAACTCCATTTCCTTTCTCTTGTCCTCTGCACAACCAAAGCCTACTTGGTAATGAAGGAATATCTCCCTCAGGGGAGGGAAGTACCAGGCCCCACAACTGGCTGGTCTTTTCATGTTATCAACTTCTGCACTACTGCAGAAGATTACTTAGAGATTGACAGTGCCATCAGCTGATCAAAGTGTGGACCAAGACATTGGAGACTTACAGGCAACAGCAACCCCATAAAAACTCCCAGCACCCTTTAGCCTTGTCTCTAAATCATCCAACTTTCAGGTACAAGAGGCTTTCATCTGAGGATACAACCAGGCTATGTCTACACTAGTCTTTAAAAGGGGCCGGGATCTATTCTCTGATCCTGTCTACAACTGTCAAAACTCAAGCCTGCATAACTGATCTTACTTTTCTCTCCAGCCAGGATGTCCTTACTGTAAACATCCTTGATACATGCTACACTTGAGAATGTGCCTGGGCATTGCCTATGACAGATCATGGAATCACACAAACATAGAGTAGTTAGGGTTGGAAAGGACCTTAAGATCATCTAGATCCAGTGGGTTCAGGCTATTACAGGGCCAGGAACAACTCCAAATACTTCATACCCTAAGCAGTCCCCAGGACCATGGTAGGACTGATACAGGCTAAAGGACTCCTCCTATGGCTGGTGTATAAATATCCATCCCTCTGGGATGCAGTCCAGAACCACATGTTGGGCATTTTGCATGCCTTCTGCAAATGCTTGGGGGATGTACGTTTCCAGGGCTGACCAAACTTCTGGAGAGGTGATGCCTGAAGGAGTTGTCCACAGCCCTGCAGCTAGAAGAAGAGGAACCTGCAGATGTAGAGTCCATGTCACTGGACTCCCTTTCTTTCTCTCGGAGCACTAGATATGACTCCCTTCTTTGTCTAAAAATAAAGGAGGATTTATTCTCACCTGCAGAATTTCACCTGCTTTTAGCTTGGAGATTAGTGTCCTTAAGCCAGAATTTGGGATATGTGAGTGCAATTTCCTTCTCTACTTGGAGAAGTTCCATTTCCCACCTCCCATCTTCAAGCCAGGGTGAGCAAACCACCAAAACAAAGCACAGGCATGGGTAGCAAGGGGTAAAAGCTCTTTACAGATTGACTGAGTCAGCACTTGTACTCTGTGCTTCCCTTTGATACTCCCCTAAAGAGGAGACATTTGTTCTTTGCATCAGACAACCCCTGGAAGAAAGACCTAAAGAACTCCTAGGGAAATGATGCTACTGAGTCATGCTCACACTTTCACCCTTCTTCAGCCTAATGAAACCTGCATTCCTTTCTGCCCAGTAGCAGAGTTTCATCAGGAGGGTGGAGAGCAACTCCACCCGGACAAGCCTATAGTCTTGTTATTAGCGCATACCCGTAAGAGGTGGAAGCTTCGATTAGCTCAACGCATCATCAAGCATCATTGCAGCCATGTTCAGGGACAGCATGGTTTCCAGCTACTGAGTCACTAACAAAGATGGTAGAGCTCACAGGCACAGCCATTTAAATGGACCCCAGGAAAAAGCCCTCCCTGAATCACAGGAACTGAACTCAAATTTTCTCAATACACTGATCAGTAGTCTATTTCCCTATCCCTCAGCCATCACCATAGAAAACCTGATAGCAGACCCCATCCTGTGAAGCAGCTCCCAAGAAGGACAGTGCCATCAGATAGACTGATGCCATGGCTGTAATGCCATGGTCATGATGTTAAATGCAGTTGTTTGATACTCATTTCATGACAAGGGTCTGTTTTTACATGTGAGGCTGGAGTACCTGATGCTGCATGACAACATCTAGTTCTGGGTTGGGTAATGCAGGATAGAAGGTGGTAAATCCCCAGCAAAAAAACCCTTCCTGAATCACAGGATCTGAACTCAAGCTGGCTCAATGCACTGACCAGTAGTCTCTCTATTTCCCTATAGTCATCTGGAAACCTGGTAGCAGACTCCATCCTGTGAATCAGCTGCCAAGGAAGGCACTGACATCATATATATTGATGCCATGGCCACAGTATTAAACACAGTTGTTTGATGTTCATATCACGACAGAAGGGTCCCTTCTACTTACATCTGGGGCTGGCGTAGCTGCTGCTGCAAGACAACATCTGTTTTTGGCCTGGGTAATGCAGAAGAGAAGGTGGTAAATCGCCAGGAAAACATGTCCCTGAATCACAGGAACTGAGCTCAAGTTGGCTCAATGCATTTATCAGCAGTCTCTCTATTTCCCTATACTCCAGCCATCACCATAGAAAACCCTGATAGCAGACTCCATCCTGTGAAGTAGCTCCCAAGATAGACATTGACATCACATAGATAAATACCATGGCAATGCTGTTAAACACAGTTGTTTAATGTTCATCTCATAACAGAAGGGTCCATTCTACTTACATCTGGGGCTGCAAGATAATGTCTAGTTCTGGCTTGGATAATACAAGGTAGATGATAAATCAGACACGGTCCAGAGAAAGGTAAATGGAAGGATTAAAACCTTTGAAGGCAGAGAAGGCATCAAAGAGCCCACCAAAGTCTATCAAAGAGATATCCTAGACAAAATGCATCTCCATGGGGGAGAGGAAAATGACAGCAGTGAGCCATTAAACTTCATAGCAGCGTGTAACTAGAGCAGCTGGCTGTAGAAGCTGTATAAATCAGAGGAGAAATATATTACAGAGGGTTAATTTTGCACATGGCTGATAACTGACCA
Source organism: Forpus xanthops (assembly GCA_032466535.1). NCBI lineage: Eukaryota > Metazoa > Chordata > Aves > Psittaciformes > Psittacidae > Forpus > Forpus xanthops. The sequence goes on along the minus strand of JASSUY010024333.1, from coordinate 2,214 downwards.
CTGGAAGAGCTTACCAAAGCTTGGTGTACCCCTCCTGTCACAGGACAGCTCTGCAAAATGAGGCTTCTTTTCCATTCAAACAAGCCTTTTCTGTAATGGAAGTTTGATCACAGTCATAAATCACATTACCTTCTTGCCTATGAACGCTGGATTTACATCACCTGCTGTTCTTTGCATATGTGATAAGTAAAGAGAGATTTTATCTACCTAGGTTGCTGTATAAATAAGGGCAGTTTCACAGGGAAAGACTGGTGATTGTTTTGATTGATAGCACTGAGAACAGAGAAAGGCCTTTGGCACACAAGTCTTTCTCCCTTCACACCACACCTCATTGGTAGTCTCAAATCTTCAGACCTAAAATGACATTTCAACTGAAGTCTCTTAGGCCTCCTGTCAGCCCACATCCAAAATCTTGCATAGTTTCTTCCACTGCTGACAAAGACAAATGGGAACTTAGGTCCTCCTGAGTCCTACGAGCTGTCTAAGGCTGTCCTAACTGCTATATCAAACCAGTTCTTTCACATATTTATCTTAAAGCAGGTGGGATTTCTACCCTGCCTTTGTTTGTAGAAACAACCCTTTTTTTTTTTCCTGGTCTTTAAGACCCTACCTCTGACTGCCAGTCTCATTTAACTCTTGCTAGTCTTAACTCAGCTCCAGACCAGTGTGATCTTTCGTCCTACAGAGCTTTTCTTTCTGTGGCTCTGTTTTTAGTGGTTGCAGTGTATTTCTGCCAAGCTGAAAAGAGTCAGTGTTTTCCAGTGTCATCTTTTGGGGTAGACCCTGTTCTCACAGTCATAGAGTCATAGAATGGTTTGGGTTGGAAAGGACCTTAAGATCATCCAGTTCCAACCCCTTGCCATGGGCAGGGACAACTCACACTAGGACCATGTCACCCAATGCTCTGTCCAGCCAGACCTTCAACACTGCCCAGGACTGAGCATTCTCTAGGCAACCTGTATCAGTGCCTCAGCACCCTCACAATAAAGAACTTCTTCATTATCTCCAACCTGAACTTCCCCTGTTTCAGCTTGAACCCATCACCTCATGTCTTATCATTACAGTCCCTGATGGAAAGTCCCTCCCCAGCATCCCTGTAGCCCCCTTCACACACTGGAAGCTGCTCTGAGGTCTCCATGCAGCTTCTCTTCTCCAGGCTGAACAACCCCACTGTTCTCAGCCTGTCTCCACACAGGAGGTGCTGCAGCCCCTGATCATCCCCATTATTTTTCCACCAGGGCTCCATATTTTCTTGACAGGAGCGAGAAAAGCAAGGTAAGAAGCCACCAGGTCTTCATGCCAGGCTGTTATCACTACCATAATTACTCTGCTAATAACCTCCCTTACATCTCAGCACATGATAGTGATATCACTCCTGTTTGTTTGGTTTTGGTTTTGTTTCCAGGGCTTCATCCCACTGGAGGCTCCCCATTATCTTTAAATCAACAAATACCTGTGGGTCTTCCCTTTCAACCACACTTTCAGTTGCACACTACCATCTTCTTTCTCCCTGATGTCTGACTCTCCTGCACTCTCAATCAGTCTGAAGGAGCTTTAACAACCCCAGCTCTGATGGTTTCCTGATGCTCTGGCAAATCTCAAACCTTTCCAAGGCATTAGAGAAAGTGGCTTTGCACTAGCCAGAGGCAAACAATCCTACCGACCTGATGCATCCCATGTCCAGGCCCCACAGCGACGGACAGCCTATAGCAATGGGCAGGCTCATTTAGTGTCCTATTTATATTACTATTCCTTCAACCACACTGATTTATTCCAAGGATTTCTCAGTATGCAATGTCTTTCAATTATGGGAAAACCATTACAACATGCCTGCGTGGACATCTTCATTTCAGTAAGCTGCACACAATCTGCCAAACAGCATTTCAGTGTTGTGAACACTGGAATGCCAACCCTGCATAACTATTGAGGCATAATCACCTTGAAATTTAAACACTGGATCTTTTCCAGTCTCATGGCTGCTAAGATATTGCTCAAATGTGCTTTGAACTACCCAGTTACAAGAAAAGATCTGGCTGTAACCAGGTCTTGGTGGCTTCCACAGAGCCCAGTTTTCCCTCTATACCCAGAGAGGTATGTTTGCACTGCTCTTCATGTGCCTGGTTTCTGACAGCAGAGCAAGATAAAAGAAAGATGAATTATGGTTTCCACTCTCACAGCTAATCAAGCAGTAGGGTGCATGTCTTTCCCTCCCTT
>JASSUY010024332.1:0-10774 GCA_032466535.1 Forpus xanthops | reverse complement strand
AGGGATGCTGGGGAGGGACTCTTCATGAGGGACTGCAGTGAGAGGACAAGGGGTAAAGGGTTCAAACTTAAACAGGGGAAGTTTAGACTGGATATAAGGAGGAAGTTATTTACTGTAAGGGTGGTGAGGCACTGGAATGGATTGCCCAGGGAAGTTCTGAATGCTCCATTGCTGGCGGTGTTCAAGGCCGGGTTGGACATAGCCTTGGGTGGCATGGTTTAGTGGGAGGTGTCTCTGCCCGTGGCAGGGGGGTTTGGAACTAGATGATCTTGAGGTCCTTTTCCAGCCCTTACTATTCTATGATTCTATGATTCTAAGTGCTCCTCTGCTGTATTACAGTTTAAACTGTGTAGTCAAACAGAAAAATGTTTCTTTCATCATGTATATCTAGTGAAATGCAAATAGTAAATAAGCAGTTGCATATAAATAAGGTTCCTTTCAGCATTAACATTTAAACTTTATATTAGTTACAGATCGAACAGGAAGTTTTTATAAAGTATGAGGTTTTATTGACAATGTCTGTTTGAAAGCGGATATGCATTACAGTATGTACTGTTCATCAATATTCATAATTACAACTTTGAATGAGGAGATAGCTAATACAATCCTCCAAAAGGCAGATATATACTCCTGGGCTCCTACTAAAGCACAAATCACTGCATGCACATTTCAGCTTTGAAGCCTTACCATAAAAAATATGAAAAAATTTAGGATGAGTTTCAAAAAGCATATCAGCTTCCTTTCAAAACAGCACAGAAAGCTGCATCTTACAACACTTTTTTTATGTTACTGTAATTTAGTTAGCGTATGAAGGTTTTGTGTTTTCTTAGATTACATTCCGCTTTTGAGAAATCATGGAATTATTTGTGAAGCAAAGCAAGCAGTTAATTTCCTTCTAATTTATGAAGCAAATAATCAAGGCAATTGTAAAAATCTTATTTCCAAGCCCATATCCTCTGTCATTGTGGGTGGGCAGAACAAGTTCTTTAGAAAAGTGGACAAGAACTGGGTCAGGATATCCTGTGGGCCAGCATCTGGGTAGCTCAAAGAAATATTGCTCATGGTTTCAGAAAGCAGAAACTAAGAAGAATGAAAACAGTGGAAAAAAATTTACTGCCATAAGTAGCATTTACACAAAAAATTAAACTATAAATATGCTTAAAGTTATAGTGTACCAGTAAACAGATCATAATCTAACATAAAAGGATTTTTAGTCTTTATTATTCCGGGATACAAAAAGCCCTACACTGGTAAATTTAGCTATTCGGGTTCAGCTTTGGGTTCAGCTTTGAACTATGTAGACTTTCTGGAACCACTAACTGAAATCCTGTTAAAATTGATTCATCCATTTTCCTGAGAGTGCTAAATTGAGCATATTTATGTTTGGACCTTTTGGACCCAGATCTTGCTCTAAGTATACATAAAATGACAGATTTCTATAATGCCAAGACCCTCAAATGACACATTAACTATATTTGCCCAAGCTCCTCCCGCAGTTAGGAAGATTTATGAACACAGGGTGGTATATCTCTTAATTACTGATCTGCTCGAAGTATCATATGTAGTTCATGAGTTTTCAGTGCCCAGAAATATTTTGTTGCATGACATGTTTGTGTGCTACCTTCAGTTTTAAAAAGCAAGTATTTTACGTACAGAAAACTATATTCCTATTTTCAATCTGAGCTCTGAAATACCCTTTTGGTTAGTCAAAGTGCTAGCCTTGGCTTTTTGACAGCAAAAAGCTGAACCAATCACACCAGGAAGCTGTATTAGGCAACAAGGCTGGCACCCAGCAATCTCTATGGAAGCGAAGTGACAGGCAAATGCAAACAAACTTTGACGGAAAGCAGCATGCCAAATACTTAGGCTAACATAGGAACTAGGATCTCATGATTTTGTTAATCCGACAGTGACCATATGAAATCTGACTAAATATATACCTTTACTGGCTCCTTTAGGGCATGTGCTTCAGCACAGATCCATATTAACTGCTCATTAAATCCATGGCTCTATGTAATTTGGCTGTGAGATCTACAGAGCTAAGGGCAACAGTGACACCTCCATTCCAAATACACATCCAGTTGTGAACTGTGATTGTGGTTATACAAGCAGCTGACTTTATCATGATTTACCAGAGTAGAATGCCTTTCCCTCATTGCTTCCCTACTCCTCTTTCTCTGCCCCTCTTTAACGCCCAGCTGTGTGGCTCTCCACTCCTTCTGCACTAGCTCTGGCATTTGTCTGAGCTTTTTTGGAACACACCAGAAAATGACTTTTTTGTTTTTTGTGGACTACTTTTCTCTCAGGTTGGTGAATTAAATGAGCTTGTGCAGAGTTCAGTGAGTGAGGAGAATAACGGGGGACAAAAGAAAGTCTGCTTTGTTTTGGCAGCAGCAAACAACTAGATCAGTTCACCCTGAATGTAAAAACAAACGTCAGTCTTCAGTGAATTCTGCTTCTTAATCCTTTGAAACAGGTACTAGATATACTTGCACACACCTTTGATGGCTCTACTGTGACCAGGTACCACAGAATACCCCAAAATCGGTTCGAAATTTCTACTCAAACTGTGAAATTATATTGATGCAGTGATAAATGTGTTGTCAAATGGACTTGAATACAAAGGGGAATTAAGAAGATAGACCTTGAAAAAATATCATTAACCAAAAGCAACGGATCAAAAATTGTAATGATGTAATTATTTCTGACGGCAGAAGCATTTTTGCTTATCATTACATAAATTGGGCATTAAATTATAAGTTTATACAGGAAGATTATTGTACCCTAAGTACTGTATGAATGTATCAATCCTGCACCCACTCATATCACTGAGCATCTGAAATGATGCTTCTGAAATTAGTGAAATTACTCTGAATTTTTAGTCATGTAAATGACAACTTAACCTGGACTTAAGTACTTGCTTCTTGAGGGCTTAGCTCTGGACAAGCTAAATTAAACAAAATTCCTTGTGCTAAAGATTCAGATGCTTCCTTTCTCCCGCTTCTCGCCCCTTTATTTTCACCAAGCAGACAGATATTAAGCTAGAAGGACAACAGTGGACTGTAATGGAATCTTTATACACCACTGAGCAAACTCCCACTAAAATTGAACCTAAAATAAGCACTAAAACTTACCTAAACCTGCACATGTCTACCACAGGAATTTTCCAAGCAGTCCTTGCCAGAAAGGGGCAAATTCACCTGTCTAAACACAGGTGTCCAGTGCCATTAGAGAAGTCTAGGTATAGTCTCTGGGAGTGCAGCATCTGAATGGATCCCCAAGCACGTTTGCCAACCTCACATACGACTTCACTGCTCCAGGGCTTCTCAGAGGGCACCAAGCATCTGTGCTGAGGCAGCTGAATCCCACCCAGAGTGTCTACCATGCAATTAAGCATAACTTAAAATTCTTCTTCAGGGAGGCTTTGGAGTGTAAAAGGTAGCTATTGCTAAATATTAGTTTTATCCCATAAACAGAACATGTTTAAGGGAAGCTTCCCTACCTTCTTGTGTGGAAAAACTTCATCATTCTTAATGTATTTAAATGTACTTTTGAGCCTTTAGTTTTGTATTTTCTGTCAATAGTCTTAAAACTATCACTCTTATGACAAAAGATTGCATTGCATAAGAAAACAGAGCCTTTGATAATAACCAGTTCCACTTTGGGATGGTGATGCACTAAGCATTTATGTGAAACGAGCATAAGCAACAGAGAGCATGAAATTATTACATCATATGGTGAGTTCAGGTACAGAATTAAATGACATCAGAAAGGCAGCCTGCAAACTTTTGCTGCACGTTTGGGTCTGTAGGAAGAAGAAACCAGAATTTGTGACAATTTCCAAGTCTGAAAATCCAGGAAACGTGTACAGTCTTGCCTTTCCCTTACGTAGGGAATATATTGGTGCTCAGTCTGGTACTGTAGTCCCTGTCAACTATAATTAACTCCAGCAGGGCTTATTTCCCAAGCAGCTATGACCCTATTCACAACTGCTCTGAATCAAATCATACTATTAGAGAAGTTGCTTGTGCAAACTGCCACAAAACATCACCTTTTTGCACTCCCTTGCACTAGTGGAAATGACAAAGGCAAGAAGCCACACAGAACGCCTGAGTCCTTTCAAGGGGACAAACTATTACAGTTCAATTTATTTAGATTATGGCAACAAATTTCCACCTTTTTGTCCCCCTGTTAGAAAGAAACAGTATCATTAGATGCAAGTACATAGCACACAGAGTTTGTGGAAGGCATCTGAAGGGTCTGTAAGCATCTGAAGAGTGGTGAAGACAAGTACCTCAGGACAGTGCCTCTCTCTATGAATTGATGAAGGCTGTTATCAAAATGCATTTCATCTATTATTCCCCAAAGGATGAATCTCTATCTGACATGTTTTGCAGGTAGTATTTTGTAGTCATCAAATATACCCCCACAACTCAATTCTGACAGGTGCCAAAGTCAGCTCCACCATCACCTCCCATTAATCTGTCCACACTTATCCCAACTAACAGAAACAGGCAGAGGTTGGTTCACAAATCTAATGAGCTAGCAGTTGTCAGAGTCCTGCATGAAATCTCATTGTTGAAATAAGACACATCTGAACCAAAAACTCCACAAAGCAAATGAAAATTGTTTGAAATGAAAGATCTATTCCAGCCACTGGAAATAACAGAGACTGTATTTAAGAACGTAACTTCTCTGATCGTGGCCTTCAGTGAATTGAAACAGGACTTTCTTGGATTGTCCTAAATTAAAAGAAATGGGCAAGTTCTGCCTAATATAAAAATTGTGTAAATTTAGACCTTTATACCTTAAAAACTGTTCTCAATGTCAGGAGACAAAGGAGATGTCAGCGCTGAGCAATAACAATTTTATGTCTTTGCTACTGTAGCATTTGTTAACATAGGAAAAGGAGTTTGAAAAATCACATATTTCACAGAACTTGTCACTACTGGGCAAAAAGAGTTGAACTTTGGGTGTTATCAAAGTGCAAATACATGTTATGCAACAGCAGAAGAGCACCTGTACCCTGCATACTTTGAAACAGCAGGGACAGTCAAGCAGAAAGGTACTTAATGCCATTCCCCTGTTGTCATAGCAAATAATTTGAATTTAATAATTTTGAAAGGTCTGAAAGTTTCCCTTTCCCTTCATTTTCAGTAGGCCACCAACTGAAGAAGGGGAAAGAAGCAGAAAAGCTGGGGTCTTCAAGCCATGTTACCTGCTGTGAGAGTTGCTCTCTTCTGAAAGACACTGCAACAACATTTTGCCCTTAGGTGTACCAAAATGCCCAAACAAGGAAAACAATTTGTTATAAATTTCATCAAACTGATAAATCAACATTTGCAACTCTCTATGATGTTTCCAGACATGCATCTCAAGCATGTTTCCTTGGAAACAGAAACGAAGAAACCAAAGGAACCTAAACTACCATAGTGCATCATTCTCTTTTTGTTAGGGTACAAACTTTGCCATTAAAAGTTGTGCTATAAAATCTGTTACATGTGGATTATGAATATCTGTTAAGTCACCAAAATAGGCATTTTTAAAGCCAAAAGATGCAGAGATAAGATGTTGAAACTCCCCAACTTTCCACTCTAAAAATACTGAGCTTTATGGAGAACTTCCTGACAACTTGCGTGATCTTTAAAAGTGTGCTGGCCACTTTATTAAATGACAGCCCAGCTCCCAGCCTGTCAGCCAGCATGCACACCTTGTGAGTAATCATTTCAGGCTGGAAATTCAACCTTCACTATCCTTGCAAGAACACAGGTATCCTAATTTACTTGCAAGGGACTTGAGTACCACTACTTACTATGAAGAACTGCCACTATTATTAGATAAATAATAGAAAATGAGGCCAAAAGAGTTCAGACACTCCATTCCCTTCCTCTTCCAAGGAAGTGACCTTTCTTGCACAGATTCTCGTTCAATATTTCTCCCATATAAGCTTGTCTCCTTTACAACAACCTTCAACTTTTCACTACATACCCCACACAGTACTTTTCCCTGTGTCCCTGTAACATCTTTACTATCTTTCCTTCTCTTTCAGTATCAATTTTATTCCTTTTCTTCCTCTGCACATTCTTTATCTCAGCCCACCTGCCTCCCTTTACATCCTCCCTACTATTCCAGTCTTCCTCCAAACCAGCCTCCAGACTCCCTCAGTTTGTTTCAGCACACTGTTTCCTCACTTCTAATAGATCCCCAACAGTCTTTCCCTTAATTTCACTCACTTTCTTTCTTGAAGTGCACACCCCAACGCCCTATAGTTGTTCATCACTACACAATCCTCCAACATCCTGTTCCTGCTCATTCATTCATAGAATGGTTTGGGTCAGAAGGGATCTTAAAGCTCATTTAGTTCCAACCCACTTGCCATGGGCAGGGATGCCTTCCACTAGATCAGGCTGCTCCAAGTCCTATCCAGCCTGGCCTTGCATGCTGCCAGGGATGGGGCAGTTACAACTTCTCTGGGCAACCTGCTCCAGTGCCTCAGCACCCTCTTAGAGAAGAGCTTCTTCCTTATATCTAATTTACCTTTTATTCTGAAGTCTAGATTGCTCTTGCCTCCTAGCAGCCTGTTCTAGTAAAGTTTTGATCCACAGTATAATGGACTACTGAATAGATTACTTGATAGCTGAAATGCTAAAATGATAACTTTTTTCTCTTAATTATAACATATTTTCTGTATTCATAAAAAGACCTGATCATGTTTTATGGGCAGGATAGCAAAAAACCCCAAACAACCAGATGATGCCCATCAACATTTGAGGAATGGGATTCCCTAAGTGAACAACAAAAATAACATCTAAAGTAAGACCATCCTAACCCCATCTGAAATGATTCTAATACAGAAAAAAGAGCTAAACTCATGAACTAAACTCCAACTATATCCCTCCAACACCTTTTAAAACATTCTTGGTGTGAAAAATCTCATGGAGAGGGGAGAAACTGAGTGACACACAGTTAATGCTGGACTTTTTCCAGTCACTAACACATTGCAAGTCTCAGTGTCTACTTCTAACATCTGTCAAATATGGGACTCAGGAAATAAAGGGTTTCATTCTCTTTTTAATAAAGTCAAATATTTCAAAGACTATTAGATAAATAAAGCGTTATGTTAGCACAGCCCACTCTTTCCACACTCAAAGGATGATTGAGATAGAGCTGCCTTTTAAGTGAACCACTGGTTCGCAAAATGGATTTCAACACACATTAGAAAACCAGACTGTGGCTTTAAGAGCAATCCTAGTTAAATGTAATTACAAATCTAGCTGCCCTGAGGACAAGGGGGCTCACCCAATCCTTTCTAAGTAACAATTTCCCCTCTGCTCCTCTTTTTTTGCCAAACAAAGGGTAGAAATTTTGTCACAGCATGCACAATCACAATCAGTCCTGCAGTGGCTCAGCTGCATTGGTTAGTGCACTCCAGGGAATCAGCCAAGATTTAATTTCTTGCCCACACTACTCACTCTCAGAGATGAATACTGTGTGTATAACCTTTAAATACTTGGATCTCAGCCGTGCTTGTAAGTTGTATGTGTAGAGATTTAATTGGTGTTCTCATGCAACCTTATACCTCTTTGAAATTCCAAGATGCTTTCAGGAGCTTAGTCTCAACCTACAGGATGGCATAGCTTGCAAAGACATCTTAGGTGCTAGAGGTAATGACACTGCTTTTCCTATATTCTCATGAGAATACCCTTCTATTTGTGCTAATTATACCTTATCTTCATTAATTGTTATAAAAGCCTACAATGAAAATGCTGAGTTTTCTCATAAATTTATCCCCAAGATAACAGGTCTAGGGAGATATAATGGCTCCAGACCAAAACTACTGACTTTTCATGCAGATGCAATAAGGAACATCAGAAAGCTGTTTAATCAAGAAAAGGGATCAGAAAATACAAACTGTAAGGGGAATGGCGGTTCTCAGGTGCAAGTATTTACCACCAGTTTTCCTACAGAACATCAAAGGTGAGATTTTAGGGAAGGCCAAAGCACTGAATTAGCTGACAGCATAGAAACACTATCTCTTACCTCTTCACTCTCAATGCTCTGACATCGACCCAAAATATTTAAGAGCTTGCCTTGCAGACTGATGAGCAGCACTAAAAGCAGGCTGAGGTCTATTACCCCATCTTCCCTCATGGTTTTGTGCTCCCTGGCAGTAATGCACTGCACAGATGGTGTATGGATGATGCATAGACAACAATAGCTCCTTGATTTCATCACCCTGTGACACCCTGTTAGATACGTCTTTGCTGGACAAAGAATTCCCATTCATAATTACTCTCTGAGATTCGAGAGTTTTAATTTCAAAACTAATTGCTATGATTTATATGAATATATCTTTTACGTCACATCGTAATTTAGTTGCCACAGAGGTGTCTAACTGCAATGTACCATCTGGTTTATAATGGATCAAAAACTAACATGAGTTATATATGATCTGGAACCAGTCAGAAACTATGGGGGGCTTATGTGATTATTTCGTCATTCTGCCCTTCTGTCTGTTAGCACATGTTCCTAAATTTTGAAGCCTTTGCCAATATGACAAGTTGAGTGGAAAACTGAGATATAAACCTCAAAGATACTATATTCTTTGGCAATTGATAATTCAGAAAGAAGTGGAAGAGACATCCCAATTAGTCTATCCACTAATTAATGTTGCCACTAATTCTGGTTTTAGTTGAGCCTCTTACTAATTTGGAAAAACTAATGATGCATCTCTGACTGGCAGCTCTGCACACAGAAGCCACCCCAGCATACATGCAGGAGGGAAAAACTACAGGTGACTTTGGCAGGAGAGAGAGATGCAGAGGGCTCAGTGGAAGCATACAGGGAGAAAGAACATCCCTCCCTAAGCAACCAGGTCTCCTCCACCATTCTCTTTAAGAGGCAGTATGTTATTCATAGGAAGAAGACATCGAGCTGCTTTTACAAGCTTGTTTTCCCAAAGCTGAATAGAAGTTATTACATGTCTTTATATCTTACAGCTGACAAAATCTTTAATTCCCAAGCCAACACATTCACCCTCAAAACAGCCTTCTCACAACTTGGCTGTATTCCAAGCAGTAGTCCTCAGTATTTTTAAAAATTATCTAAAACATGACCGGCAAGCAATAAGAGGATCCTAAAAAGGTTGCAGCTGCCCCATCAGAGTTGTTCAAGGCCAGGTTAGATGGGGCTTTGACCAACCTGGTCTAGTGGAAGGTGTCAATGTGAGTGGAGAGGGGTTGGAACCGGATGAGCTTTAAGGTCCTCTCCAATCCAAATCATTCTGTGATTCTATGAATAATAGAATAATAGAATCATAGGACAGTTAAGGTTGGAAAGGATCTTAAGATCATCTACTTCAAACTCCCCTGCCATGGGCAGGGACACCTCCCACTAAACCCTGCCACCAAAGGCTATGTCCAACTCAGCCTTGAAAACCACCAGTGATGGAACATTCACAACTTCCCTGGGCAACCCATTCCAGTGCCTCACCACCCTTACACTAAAGAATTTCTTCCTCAGATCCAATCTAAACTTCCCCTCTTGAAGTCTGAACCCGTTACCCCTTGTCCTCTCACTGCAGTCCCTCAGGAAGAGTTCCTCCTCAGCATCCCTATAGGCCTCCTTCAGATATTGGAAGCTGCTAGGAGGTATCCACGCAGCCTTCTCTTCTCCAGGATGAACAGCCTCAACCTTCTCAACTATCTTCATACGGGAGGTACTCCAGTCCCTTGATCATCCTCGTGGCCCTCTGGACTTGTTCCAAGAGTTCCATGTCCTTTTTATGTTGAGAACACCAGAACTGCACACAATACTCCAAGTGAAGCCTCATGACAGCAGAGTACAGGTGCAGGATCACCTCTTTTGACTTGCTGGTCACATTCCTTTTGATGCAGCCCAGGATAAAGTCGGCTTTCTGGGTCAACCAGAATGAATGAACAGGAACACTATGTTGAAGGAGTGTGTAGTGATGCAGGACTATAGGGCATTGGTGTATGCACTTCATGAAACTGAGTGAATGGGTTCAAGTCTTTTCTGGTTGACTCCTTCCACACATACTGTCACCTTGCAAGTAGCCTGACATAGAAGTCTTTGAACCCATCTTGTATCAGTTCCTCACAGCTCCCAGAGTGAGCAGCAAGTCTCACCTAGAATCACGTTCCCGTTCCTTCTGAACACGGAGCAGAGCTCTCGCTGCAGCTTTCCCTGATTTCTGATTTAATTTAGCCCTTCTGACTCATTTTACACCCACACTCCAACTAGAATTTCCGTTTAAGACCTCGCTGCTGTCACGTACTATCGGCACTGCACATTTCTCTGAAAATCCCCGCGTTTACACCTTTGGATAATGCCCATTTCCCTGCTCCACACAGCGAGCATCTCCCTTCCGAGCAGGGTTACCTGACCGGGGACACTTGCTGCTCGCAGGGAGAGGCGCTGGGATCGTGTAACGCAGCGCTCAGGCTGTTCCTGAGCACTCTTCCTTGCCAGGGACGCGTCCCCGGCCGGCTCGCCCTGCTCACGACAGCTGCCGGCGCTGGCAGCCGGGTCCCGCAGCCCCGCAGCCGGGGCCTGTCCCGGCGGCCGCACCCTCTCCCCGCTGTACGTTGTCCTCCTGCCACCCCTTCCCCGCCGACCGCCGTGCTCCCGGCCGGCCCTGCCGGGGCTGCTCCGCTCCCCAACTACCCCTGACGGGCAGAAGGCCGCCTCGCCCGGCCCGACACACCGCACCCTTCGCCTCCCGGGACGTCCCGGCGGGGAGGAGCCGCCCGCC